>CAUYSK010081863.1:0-16543 GCA_963575035.1 Avahi laniger
ACATGATTTTTTGTTCTGTTATGAATACACACTGCTGAAGTCCTTCAATAAGCCCATCACACATTTTCCCTGTGTCATCTTTAGGTACTTTGTCTGCAGTGTTAACAATGTCATTTTTATCATCACTGTTACTGCAATAACCTTAATTCAGAACCATTTCAGCTATTTCACCATTGGTCAATGAATAAACAGCTGGAGCCTTGTTATCAGTGTTACAAACTTCTTTGATATCCACTTCGTCCAGCTTACTGATGGACTCTGAAGGTATATTTTTTGCATAGATAAGGAGGTTAGACATTTTTTTTTTCACTCGACATATGGAATCCTTCAAAGTCACTACCATGTTTATCATTATCATTGAACATAGTCGCAAGCCAGAGGTTGTGAGTTTTTAAAGACCGTTCCAAGTGTTGGCAGCAGCATGTACAGCATCCTTCATGCTACGTTGTTTTTTTTTCTTTGAGACATAGTCTCTTTCTGTGACCCTGGCTAAAGTACAGTGGCATCATCATAGCTTGCTGCAACCTCAAACTCCTGGGCTCAAGCAATCCTCCTGTCTCAGCCTCCTGTATAGCTACAGGCATATGCCACTGTGCCCGGCTAATTTATCTATTTTTAGTAGAGATTTGGTCTGCTCTCTTGCTCAGGCTGGTCTTGAACTCTTGAGCTCAAGCAATTCCTCCCGCCTCAGCCTTCCAATGCTACACTCCTTTTGAAAACCTTCCACACCTATACCTCTGTTCACTATATGGGCATGCTGTTCAAGAATATTTACTCTTCATTGAGCTAAGGATACCCTGGTCACATGACTTAATTAATGAAGTCACATTTGGGGGAAAGTATTAATACATAGTGTAAACATTTTTTAAAAAAATTTTTTGTTTGCATGCTTCATTTTTCTTAATATTTTTCATGAGAATTCTGCTGGAGGATGAGCAGAAAACATTTGTCAAGGAATAATAAAATCTTTCAGTTATCATTCAGTCCAGCTTCCTGCAGTGAGCCCCAGTTGCTGGTGTAACTGGCTCTATGAACAAATATCAGTTATCCTTACGTGTTTTTTATAATCCTCTCCCTCTCATATTTTATATTCTCAGGCCAATAGGTCTTGATGACCAGAACCCTGTAACTTTTAACTAACTACTTGACCTTTCTGAGTTGTTTCCCAGAAATGACAATTTCTGCAAGACAGAGGAGTGGAGATTCTGAAGGCCCTTGGGCACACTTCCTAAGACTCCTCATCCCTCGCTAACATGCCCAGTGCATGTAGCTCATTGTGAATTTCAACACCTCCGTCCCCAAAGCAGGTAGCCCCCGCTTAAAAAGCCTGTACTCTCCCTTTAGAGAGATGGATTTGAGGCTGATTCTGATTCCCTGTTCTCCCAACAGATATATTTCATATTAAAAATTCCTTTTTTCCTTTGCAATCCTCATTGTCTAAACTGGCTCTTTGTGCAGCAAGTAGCAGGACCTAGGCCAAAACCCACTTGCGGTTTTGATTTCACTGGTACAAAATATTTGTGAAACATCTAGAAAACATGTTGCTGGTGATCCATGCCTTTTTGTGACACAATAGTGGACTGGTAAGAAATTCACTCTTTGAAGACAGGAGGAGAAGGATGCAAGCTTTCGCCTGTACAACAAGTTTCCACTTACGCTTGCCTTCTTCATTAGCACATCCTAGCACAGTTATTCTGTCCTTGGCATTCTTAATTCCTGTAGGGGCTGTCCTGTCAGCTGTAGTCAGTGTCTTTCTGAGTCTGTAATTGCCAAAGCAGTGATGTTTCGACAGCATCCATACTTGTTCTGGTGTCAGATTTTCATCAGCAGTGACCTGGGCAAACTCACCAATGTATTTCTTTGCTCCTTCATGATCAACAGATGCTTTATCATGACAAATCTTTAAAAAGTTAATACCGTGTCTTTTCTCAAATTTCTGCAACCAGGCTTTTGAATATTCACAGTTCCTTTCAATTTTCAGTTCATGATAGATCCTTGCTTGTTTCATGATATTAGCGGTAAAAAACCGAAACTGTAAAATATTTTAAAGAGATTCTGAGCCAAGTGTGTGTGACCAATGGCCTGGAATACATGGCCTCAAGAGGTCATGAGAAAATGTGTCCAAGGCAGCTAGGTTACAGTTTGGTTTTATACATTCATGGAAACAAGAATTACACATAAAATCATAGATTAATACATAGAAGGCGTACATTGGTGGGCCTGAAAAGGCAGGATATCTGGTGGGGGAGGTTACAAGTTATAGGTGGATTTAAAGATTTGTTGATTTGTAATTGGTTAAGGAAATAAAGCTTTGTCTAAAGGCTTGAAACATTTAAGTTAAGTATGTCTGTTAATCAGAGATAAGCCACTGGACATTTACCGAAACTCAAATGTTCCAGCAAGTAAATTGATGGCCTGCAGATGTGGTTTAAGCTTTGTCTTGCATGGCCTTAGGTCCTGTTAATGATTTAGTATTTTATTGTTACAAAGAGTATCTCCAAAAGGGAGGGGGCATGACCAGGCATGTCTGACCTCCATCTCCTCATGGCCTGTAATTCACTTTAGGGTTTTTCTGGGGTCCCTTTGGCCAAGAGGGGGTCCATTCAGTTGGCTGGGGGGCTTAAAATCTTATTTTAGTTCACAATGGTCAGCATATTATTAAATGATGTATGTTCACTGTCATCAACTCTTTCAGTACACATTTAAGATCTTCATTTTTAGCTTTATGCAGTGTTTTTGTATTTTTCATTAACTTCTGTTGATCACTTTCAGCGTAGAACTTCCAACAGTTTATCCTTCTATTTCTTCAGGTCATTTATGGTGGTCTTTCCCATACCACAGTCTTCTGTAAGACTTTTGACACTTGCACTGCTCCCCAATTTCTCTGACAGCTTGACTTTCGGTGCTAGAGATAAACATAAATGCTTTCTCTTATCACTGTTACCCTTTGGGTATCTGTAGGCCTTTTTGATATTTTCAACACTATCTTCATACCACAGAGCAGAGAATAATCAGAAAAACCAGTAATACATGTAGGCCTTGGCCCCATGTGGAGCATTGTGGGGAACCTGTCGTTGGTGTGTCTGGCCTGCACATGTGCCATGTTATTACCTTTTGTGATTGTGCTTGCATGGGTGTATCTGGGTTGTGTGGAAAGATACATTGCAATTGAAGGGTGCTGGGAGGTTCCTTTTTCCCTTGGGGTCACTGAATAAACTGTATGTTGTGTGTCTGTGTTTTGACTATGACCTGTCACATGAGGTCAGGTGTAGAGTTTTCCACTGTGGTGTCATGCCAGTGCTCAAAAAGTTTTGGATCCTAGAGCATTTTAGATTTCACATTTTCAGATTAATAATGATCAACCTGTATGTAGTGATGTAAAGATCTCCAACATAGGTTATATATTGTTAAGTGAAATCATCTGGGAAGATACTAGTAAGTATAAAGAAGAGTGTTTATAAAATGCTATCTAGTATATTAAAAAGGGGAGGACTTAAGAATATATATTCGTATTTGTATAAAGGATTCACAAGAAAACATGAAAAAAGTGATTATTTTGGGAGGTCTTGCTGGACACATGAGGAATGTGGCTAGGGAAAAGATGTTTACTGTGTACCTTTTTATATTGTTTGGTTTTTGAACCATCTGAATATATTGCCTATTAAAAATAAAATTTATAATTTTGTAAAATGTCTCAAAGAAAATTTTTTTTTTTTGTCAGTAAGCTAAAAAAGCTGAGTGAAGACAGTTTGACAAAGCAGCCTGAAGAAGTTTTTGATGTGTTAGAGAAGCTTGGAGAAGGGTAAGTACAAAAAATATGAAAGCATTCAGATAGTGATAGAACAGTTAAAAAATTGTGTATGATATTAATCTTTCAACTAGAGTATATTGACTTGAATAGTGTTTATAGTAATTAAATTTGGCAGTTGATGTGGAATTTTAAAGATTAGATTGTGCTAGATCTGTTAATGGTGTTTTTCAGAGAAGTTGGCCATATATTAGATTTATAAGGGAAAAGCAAGAAATGTGCTATGAAACGATTCCCAAGAGGATTGTTAGTTCATCCCATATGACATTCTCATTAATAGGCTTGAAAGATTTTGACTTTGTTGGGCAAGTAACCATAAGGCTATCTTTTTGGACCTTGGGGTTTATTCTGTTTGGGAAAAGTTAAGTAGTAGGTATGAATAGAGAGTCTCAGTGAGGAAAATAGTATGTATAGGCAAAGGAATAGTTGACATGGTTTTAAAATAACAGTAGACAAACATGTCTCATTTTGAGCACAAAGAAAGGTAGGGAGCATTTAATGGAAGGACAAAGTATAGGAGACTTTCCAATACAGACAGTTAAGAGCAGCTTAGATCAGCAAGAATAAGGACAAGGAAATAGAGGGAAAAAATGTAAAATAAGATAAACATAAGATAGAAGGAATAAAGGCAAGTGTATTTTTTGCTAAATGTCAATTCTCCCATTAAAAGACAAACTGTTAGGACTAAATTCATATGCAAAATCTAGCTATATGCTGTTTACGAGAAAGCTATGTGAAACAAAGAATGGAAATATAAGGATATTCCTTATAAAAATACTGCATAAGAAAGAGGTAAACATACGAATAACAAAAAGCAGTAGTAGCAATATTTATATTAGATAAAGTTAAAAGATCTCAACTGAATGAAGAGGGATATTACATAATGATACAAAAGACAATGTATGATGAAACATAATATATGTCAGACAACATAGAAGCTAACGTTATGACAGAAAAGCTATTAGTAATGTTGGGAATCTAATAATAAAGTAGAATTGTATGGGAGATTTTAACATTTATCTTAGAATTGAACAGATATAATAGAAAAAAGAGAAAAAACATAGAGGGATTAAACATAATCAATAAACTTGATTATAGATATATATTATAAAGTACTTACATATCTATAGTTATATAGCTGTATATATATGTTTGCAGCCCTTTTTTGTGTGTGTATGTTCATAGACTATTGATAAAATAAAAACTTTCAAGTCTAAAAAAATAGAGATTTTTACAGGTCACATTTTCTGATTATACTCTACCAAATTAGAAAAAAGTAATTACAATATGACAAAAACACTAACTGGAAATTAGGAAACATAATTCAAGGTCACCAGTGGATTGAAGAGAATATTACAAATTATCTAGAAAACAATGAAAAGGAGAACACAGTATACCAATATCTATGGAGTACAATGAAACTAATTAGCAGAAAAGTTTTAGTTTTAAATTCTTTCATTACTTAAGAAGAAAGGCAAAAAATAAAGAAATTTAGTGCTTATTTAAAGAACTTAAGAAAATAATAAAATATACCAAAAGAAACTGGGACAAGAGAATTAAAGAAAAGGCTGAAATTAATAAAATAGAAAACGAAAGTTTAGAAATGATATAGATATAAAAGCTTTTGAACAGATCGCTAAAATAGTTAGACCTCTTCTGATGTTGACCAAAGAAAATAGAGCAAAAATACAGAAGACGGAATAAGAAAGAAGATAGAGCTACTGTCAGAGAAACAGTTTGAAGAATTAAGAGAGTACTATATGCTACTCTAATTTGAAAATCCAGAAGAAATAGATGATTCTCTAACAAAGTATAAATTATGTGAATTGACCCTCAAAGAAGTTAAACTTAAATAGATCACTTGCCACAGAGAGGAAGGAAAAATAAATACCTGTTAGATAAAAAGAGACCAGCTCATGGGATCATTATTCACAGTAGCCAACATGTGGAAATATCCGAAATGTCCATTAGCTGATGAATGGATAAACAAAATGTGTTATGTCCATATAGTGGTATTTTAGCCATAAAAAGGAATAAAGTACTGATACATACTACAGTGTGGTTGGACCTCAAAAATATGCTGAGTGAAAGAAGCCATACTGATACATGCCACAGTGAGTTTGGACCTCAAAAATACTGTGTCAAGTGAAAGAAGCCAGATACAAACGGTTACATATTGTATGATTTTGTTTATATGAAGTATCTAGAGTAGATAAATCTATAGAGACCAAAAGCAGGTTCCACATGTTTTGGAACTTCACAGAGATAATGGTACACAACATTGTGAATGCAGTAAATGCCACTGAATTGTACACTTTAAAATGTTTAAAGTAGTGAATTTTGTGTTGTGTGTATTTTACCCCCTCCCCAAAAAAGGTACCAGTTATGTTTTACCCAGTATTTAAAACACAAGTAATTATAGTTATTTTTATAAAGGCAGCATAACTTTAATATCAAAACATAGATGTGTAATAAAAGAAAACTGTAATTGAGCCTTTCTTTGCTACCCATTACGGTAACTGTATTCACCTCGTTTCAGGTGGGTAGATGCTGCCATTTCTCTTGTCCTGGGAGAAGGACATTATCTATTAAATTCAGGGAACCAATTTCAGTGTTGACATTTCTGTTCTCTCCTGCACTATATCGCTTTCATTGATGCTAGTATCCTCTGGACCATTTCTGTAAATATATTTAGGGAGTGGGTGAGCAAGTCACATATAACATATATCCATTCTAGTACTGCATTTCCTTGAGCCTTTGATCTTCCTTCAGTGTACACTGAGAGTCACTTGGCATCTTGCTTGATGGAGGCCTCTGTTGAGTTCAGGTTTCAGTTAACTAGCTGAGGAAACTGTTAGGGACACCCTCAACGTGAGCTGACACACTGAGTCTGGAATTTCTTGCATCCCTGTCATAAATTCCTTTCTCCCTAGAAATCTTGGAATCCATTCCCATACATGTTATTTAGGTTTCTGCTGATAAAAATTGGCAAAAATCTTACAACTTTTTTTGATGTGAATAGTATTTGCTCTTGGGTTAGATTTTATTCTCATCTTCCTGGGATCTATGGGGATTTGAGTGTAATTATGGGTCTGGAAGCAATGAAAGGTGGTGGTACAGTGGTCCAGAGGAGAATCCACATTCTTCTGAAAAGTGACTGCCTCAGGTGAGGTAGAGAGAGTCTTCAGGCATTGTGAGGCTAATTTTCTCAGACAGGAGGGCAGGGTTGATTTTTGCTAGCAAGGAAGGCTTGATAGGGTTAGGGGTTGAGAGTACTCAGATTAATGATAATCTACCTAAATGTCCCAATACCAATTTTCTGGATACCTGTCTTTATTGTTAAACACCTTAACTTTAACATAACAAACCTGGTGATGTTGTGAATTCAATTTGTGATATAATTCAGCTTCTAGCAAGATTGCATTTTAAGTTTGTTTTTCAGAAATTTCAGCCCTGTGTTTAGAAGAATTAAGTTGTTCTTTTGGCGCATTCAAAATTTTCTGGTTCTCTCAGACTTGAGCTGGTCATTTAAGCCCTGAGCTTGTGATATTTGTTCTATAACTTTTCCAGTGCAAGCATAGGCAGCAGTCTGTTCTGTAGTCTTTGTACTTATAATTATTTCTCATCTTTTAATGATGATGATAGTAGTTTTTTTCATGTTTGTGGTTTGATAATGTATGTAAAAATACCTAGCATAGTACTTGGCTTATAGTAGGAACTCAGTATGTGGTAGTAGTTTTTAACCTTGTTTTTTTAGTTCATACTAAAGTATAAATGATTTCCTCCTTCATTGTTTTTGCTTTTTAAAACACATAAATATTTAATTAGCAAAGTTTCAAGAGTTGAAGCAGAGATAGTTTTTTGGCAAGTGACCATTGGATCCTATTCTTCATTTTATTTACTTGTGAGTGTGTAGTCTTTCTCTTGAGGAAGATGAGATAGTAAAAGGAGTATTTGAAGAGACCTTGGATCTGTAACTCAGGTAGAACCAGATGGCTGAAGATTCCCTGCTTCTCTAACTTTAGTGTTAATGTGGTCCCCAGCTGAAGGTTTCATGTGTTCTTAAGTACTCTGAACAAGGGTGTGGAACTTTGATATTCTACGAATTATTTTGCTTGAGATCAGCCTTTTCTCTTAATTTGAGAATTTTTTTAAAATTCATTTTTTTCCCCTATACTTCAGTGGATGCAAAGACTTTGGCTGTTTTTAATGTACATTTTATTCTTTTAATTTCCATTTATATCTTCTTAATGCTGTATTTATTTGAGTTGACAAACCGTAAGTCTATTTCTTTCATACATGAGAATAATAGCAACTATTGTATATTAATTTCATTTTAAGTCTGTATTTGAAGCGATTAAGCTAAGATACAATTCATTCACTTTTCTTATTATTTGTTTTCTTTGATTTTTTACCACTTAAATGGTGTTTTAAATTAGAAAAGACAGTGAACAAAAAACTCACAGACTTTTTATCTAATAGTTATAATGTTTGATAAGAAAAAAATAATGTCTTGGTTTTTTTTTAGATCTTATGGAAGTGTATTTAAAGCAATACATAAGGAATCTGGTCAAGTTGTCGCAATTAAACAGGTACCTGTTGAGTCAGATCTTCAGGAAATAATCAAAGAAATTTCCATAATGCAGCAATGTGACAGGTATGAAGATACCTTATTTTCTTTGTTTACCTTCGTTTTGATGAGTTTTGCTAGTAATGTATAATAAAATGTATTCTTTGGTCATCTGTTTAATTTTCTTTCCTGACTTCCTGTTGGAAATGAGACTAGTCCTTTAAGGAAGTTGAGGACAGCTTTGTAGGGTTGTCTTTAGCACTTACAGCTCTTTGTAGCTCTTCTGCTTAAAAGCAGAAATGATGTTATGAAAGAACAGGTGGTGAAGAAAATACTCAAGTATTTTTTCTATTTTCAGAACAAATTTATGGGTGAAAATGATTTTTTGATGTTAAGGGGTTCATTTAACAGTCCATATTATATAATCATTACTGATTAAAATAGTCATGTTTTATGTAAATCTAATTCATTCAACAAACATTTACTGAGTATTCCTCGTTGACAAGGTTCTGTGCCAGGATCTAGGAATACCAAAAGAACTAAGATATTGTTTTTTTCTTTTTGAGGGGCTAGTAGTCTAGTTGGGAAGACAAATATATAAACAAATAGCTCTGATACAGCATAGTCACTGTACTGACTGGTGCATGGGATGATGAGAGAACAAGAAGACAGGGAATCTTCCTGAGCCCATGGAGTCAGAAAGTCTGGAATGCAGAAGGAATGGAGAAATGAGAGAGAGTAAAGAGAGTTCCAGGTAGAAAGGTGAAAAACAACTTACTGGTATGTGCTGTGCTGACATGGTTTACAGTTATTGGAGTGGAAAGTATGGGAGAGAAATTGGTATGAAATGAGGTTGGATAGCTAAAGGAACTGAGGATGAAGGGTCTTATGTGCAATGTTAAGTACCCTGAAATTTATTCTATAAGGGATGCAGAGTATATAAATTAGGGCTGTGTTTACCCTATAGTTACTTAACCACAGAGGGATTTAATATTTTCTCTTAGCAAAAGGCCTGAAGGTAGGGCTGGTGGTACAGCGGCAACAAAGTAACATGTGTGTCTCAGGCTTCTTTTTTTGTACTCTCTCATCTTAGCATATGGCCTTTGTCCACATGCTTATTATTTCTTGGCTACAAGAGGGTTGCGATAGCCCCAGCCTAATGTTTACATTCTAGGCAGAAAGAAGAAAGGAAGAAGCAGGAAGGACATTCCGAGGAACCCTCAAGTCTAAGTCTTATTTGTCAGAATTATCTCACATGATAACTTATAGCTGGTGACTTAGGGGAATCTGGACACATTGTCACCCCTAATGAAATCACAACCCTGTTAATAAGAGATTGCTGGCAAATTTTCCCTCCCAACATTATGTAAGATCTGTATGTGGCAGGGTGTGGTGGCTTACACCTGTAATCCTAGCACTTTGGGATCCTGAGGTGAGAGGATCACTTGAGGCCAGGAATTCGAGATCAGCCTGAGCAATATAGTGAGACCCTGTCTCTACAAAAAATAGAAAAATTAGGCTTTGTGATGCCTATTGGTCCAGCTGCTTGGGAGGCTGAGGCAGAAGGATTGCTTGAGCTTAGGAGTTTGAGATTGTGCTGAACTATGATCATGCCACTGCACCGTAGCCTGGACGACAGAGTAAGACCCTGTCTCAAAAAAAAAAAGTATTATATGTTATAAGCTCTTTCGTGAATCAAGTAACTGAGTAATCAGATGTGCTTAATACTTTCCTGATGCTAGTATTATTTTATTATTATGATTAAAAATAGTTCAGGTACTAGTGCTACACTTTAGAGATTTTGATTGAGTGTTGTTTAGGAACGGCAGGGTCTCAAATATTACCTATTCTTCTAACCTTTGTGCATCTTGCACTCTATCAGCTTTTGCTCAGATTTCTGCAATAGTGTCTTACTCATTCACTTTGTCTTTCATTTTTGCCTCCTTCAACCCATTTTCTTCCTTGAAGCTAGAGCAATCTTTCTAAAATGCAAATCTAATCAAATGTTCCCTACTTAAAATACATAAGTGGCTCCCCATTGCCTAGATAAATTTTGTCTCCTGAGAATGGTCTTACAGAGTCCTTCATGTTTTGGCTAGCGTTTATGCCTCCAATCTCTTACCCAAGTCTCTCTTTTAAGCACTGTTTACTTGCATTCTCTGTCATCTGAGTTTTAAGTTCCTTGAGTTTGGGCATTATGTTTTACTCAGTGTCCTTGGATCCTTCCATATAGTGGTTACTCAAATACTGATGAGTACTTCTAATTCCTATCTGGGCAACTCCACTGAAATATCCAGAAGGAACTTCACATTTAACATTCTAAAACCAAATTTTTGATTGTTCCAGGAAAGCCTTTTCCTGTTGTGTTAATGGCATCATCATCTCCTTAGTCTTTCAACAACAAAACTGAGAATCATCTTTATTCCTTTTTCTCATACTTCTGATGATACTAAGTCTTGTAGATTTTTCCTTTGAAATGCCTTTACTATCTTTATTCTTCTCTTATTCCTTGAGAGAAGGATTTATTAGCACCTATTACAGTGCCCATCACTGTGCCTTTGGTTGAATGAATGAATAGATTGGTATGTATGTGCAGTATGGGGAAGAACATTGTAGATCGGGGGGACACTAGGAAAATCAGCTCCAAGTTTAAAGGGAAGGAAAAGTAAAGCATACAATGGAAAGAAAATGTAAATAGAATTCTAGAGCTTGTATATCACTTTATAGCAGAATGGCTTGTATGTAGTAGATATTTTCCAAATATTTATTAAATGAAATAAACGATGAAACAAATATTGATAAAAATGATTTCCGCCTTTTAGATTTCACTCTCAAATTCATAATGTAAGTATGAACTTGTGAAGTATCAAAAAAATTAGTTGGCCAAAAAATCCTAAAAATGCTTAAAGATAGGACAAGTAAAAAATAAGTGAGAAAATTACAAGAGCAAACATTGTATATTAACTGCTGATTACTAACATTTAAAAAAATTTTAAATTGATCTTTCTCTGTTGCCTGTTGCCCAGGCTGGAGTACAGTGGTACATTCATAGCAGCCTCAAACTCCCAGGCTCGAGTGATTCTCTTGCCTCAGCTTCCGAAGTAGCTAGGACTACAGGCACATGCCACCATGCCTGGCTAATTTTTAAATTTTCAAAAATTTTTCGTAGAGATGGGGTCTCACTATATTGGCCAGGCCGGTCTTAAACTCCTGGCCTCAAGTGATCCTCCTGCCTTAGCCTGTCAGAGTGCTGGGATTATAGGCATGGGCCTTTGTGCCTGGCCCTGATTACTAGTATCAGTATAGGTGTGTTGAGAAATTGACATAAAATGATTTGGAAGAAAATAGTACAAACTGAAAAATTCCCACATAAGACACTTGAATTTTGGTTAGGGAAAATGAGATAGGCTTTTCTGAAATTTAACTATTTACTTAATCTTTTAAGCTTTTTGAGCATTTGGTAAATTGTCTTACTTTCTACACTCTATAAAGAGACCAGAGGGAGTGTTTTAATCATTTTTCTTCATTTTAAGTGACTATTAAACAATGTCCTGAATACTTAATTTTGGCACACATATTTGAGGAATCCCATCTGCTTTGTTTATTGCTTAATCTTCAATGTCTAGTTCAGTACCTGGTACAGACTATAGGTACTTAATAAATATTTGTTGAATGGATAAATTACAGAGTGTTAATGCTAGACTAGACCTTTGTAGGTCAGCTAGTTTAGTGTTTTGCAAATTGTACTCTGCTCTCAGGAGGTACTTTTAGGGATATTTTCTGCAAACAGTGAAGAATTGAGTGGAATGAGAAACATCATTATTGCTTTTATCTTTTTAATATATTGGGGCTCATTCTAAAATTTTACTTAAGGAAAAGGCTTCTGGTGCTAAAGCATATTTACAACTATTTTACAGGTGTACAGAAAATGAGGCCTAGATCTTTTATGTGAATTGCCCAAGATCACATAGCTAGTGAGTGACTGAGATGCAGTAAGAACCTACATTTACCCTACTCCAGGGCCAGTGCTGAAGAAAGCAAAGTCTGTGAAAAGATTCCAACTGTTGAAAGTGAGGCACTCTCAAGGCATTCCTAGGGGTTGAGGCAAGAGCTGGTCAGCAATACTTGTGATACCATGTGCCAAGTAATGTGGATACAAGGGAACCACGGTTGACACGGCTCCTACCTCCTGGTGTTTATACTCTAGAGAAGGAGCTTTTCATATCTAAATGAAGAGAAATATGTTGTTATGAATCAGGGCACACAATTATTCACTTATTTACTCATTCAACTAATATATATTGAGTACCTCTTCTGAGTGTAACCCTCTTGTGCGTCTCACAAAAGACGTAAGAATGAATGAATCTCAGGCTTTAGAGGGACTCTGAATCAGATGGAAGAGACAGAGTATGGGCGGGCTGTTTCAGTACAGCGTGGTGAAAGCTGTGGAGGGACAAATATGGGGTACTGTAAGGGTTTGAAGAGATATCTAACAACCTCACCTTTGGGGATTAAGGAAAAACTTCCCCAGGAAGGTCATACCCAAGCTGAATTCTGACGGATGAGTAAGATTTGCTGGGCAAAGAGGAGAGGCGAACCAAGTGGTGGGAACATTCATTTCCAGCTGGCCTGCTCAGAGTGTCACTGTGCACTCCCCAGCTTCAACCGGAGCATCTGCTGCTTTTCTGTTTTCTCATGTTTCTGGGTAAGATTCCAGTTGAAGAGATTCTAAGGCCAAAAAAAAAAAAAAAAAAAAAACCTCATGTGTATGTTTATTCAGTTGTAGTGGGCCAAGAAATAAATTGCAATGATTGAGATTTATATTGGAAATAATCCAATTCTCATAGAAGGATATTCACATTGCCTTTGCAAAAACACTATTTATATTACCCCTGTTAAGTTGCATAACACTATTAAGATTGTAGTAGAATGTTGGTGAAAATTATGTCATGAAAAAATAGCCATTTCTTTAGTGCTTTAATTATCACATGTTCATAATAGGGTGACTTTAAAAACTAGACCTTTAGCAATACATGGTTTTTGTCAATTAAGATGAAATTCAAGTTAATATTTAAAAAGTCACCTTTTAAGTAGTCAAAGTGAACATTAGAATTTCTTTCCTTTTTTTTTTTTTTTTTACCAGTTGTTAGTTTTTAATTATCTTCTATAGCCTATTTGGACTTACGGTTTTTAGTAAGGAAGAGCAAAAGTCGGCAATATATTATCCATTCAATTGTATACCCTCTAAAGCTAATGAATCTAATTATAGGTTATACTTTTTAAAAATTATTTTTTTAATTGACAGATAAAATCATATGTATTTATGTACAACATGATGTTTTGAAGTATATAACATTGTGGAATGAATAAATCTAGCTAATTAACATATGCATTACTTCACATAGTTACCGTTTTTGGGGTGAGAACACTTAACATCCACTCAGCATTTTTCAAGAATACTGTATATTTTTAGTAACTATCATCTACATGTTGTACAAGAGATCTCTTGAAATTATTCCTCCTATCTAACTGAAATTTTTTATCCTTTGACCAATGTCTTCCCCTCACCTCCGCCAAATGCCCTAGCCCCTGGTAACCACCGTTCTACTCTTTAGTTTTAGGAGATCAACTTTTTTAGATTTCACATGTGTGTGAGATCACGCAGTATTTGTGTTTCTGTGCCTGGCTGATTTCACTTAACAAAATAAACTCTAGGTTCATCTGTGTTGTCACAAATGGCAGGATTTCCTTCTTTTCTGTGGCTGAGGAGTATTCTATTATGTGTGTGTATCATATTTTCTTTATCCACTCATCTGTTGATGGGCACTTAGGTTGATTCCATATCTTGGCTATGTGAATAGCCAATGTTCTATGTGAGTAGAACACTTGAATTTCTATAAGAAGCTTAAACATAATGATTCATATAATTTTTATTATGGGGAGTATTTATATAAGGTACAAATAGATAAGAGTTTCTAGTGCTTATTCCATTTTTTTGCCTCTGGTTTCTCTCATTTCTCTTTTTATACTATTTCTCTTTTGAATTGTGATACTCAATGAAGACCATTAGGATAAAGAGTGTAGGGGAGCCGTGAAGTGGAGACAGCAGCGTGGAAAGGGTGTGATCATTAGGCATAAGAAGAGAGAAGCCAAAAAAAAAGAAAAAAGGAAAAGAGAAGATGATACGTCTTTTCATTGGGCTGAAAGTGTTGAATACGGGAAGGGGAGTAATTAATGGGACAGGTGAAGGAAACAGAAGGAAGGCGCATAGGAGAAAGCTGTGGACCATGGCTCATGGTTGCTGTCCTAGTAATCAAGACATCATGTTTCACCTCTGCCTCTTGGCGTAGTCTGTAATTTCACTTGTGTCTTCCTTTTCCCTCCACCCAGTGGAATTTTCAAAGACATAGCTGCTTACCCCTATTTAAAAGTGTCAAAACTATTGGCCCTCTATATCCTGCATGTTCTGTATCCATGGATTCAACCAACCACAGATTGAAAATATTCTGGAAAAAAACCCAATGAAAAACAAGAATACAACAATAAAAAATAATACAAATAAAAAAACCAATACAGTATAATGATTATTTACATAGCATTTACATTGCATTAGGTATTATAAGTAATCTAGAGATGATTTAAAGCTGTGGTCACCATCCCCTGGGCCACGGCCTGGTACTGGTCTGTGGCCTCTTCAGAAGCAGGCCATGCATTGCTGTCTGAGCTCCACACTCCACTCCACGACACCCCAACCTCCATCCCTGGTGTATGGAAAAATTGTCTTCCATGAAACAGGTCCCTGGTGCCAAAAAGGTTGGGGACTGCTGATTTAAAGTATACTGGAGGAGATTATATGCAAATAACACTATTTTATATCAGGGGCTTGAGCATCTGTGGATTTTGGTATATGCTGGGGTCCTGGAACTGATTCCCTGTGGATACTAAGGGATGATTGTATACAGAATTGCTGAGTTCTGATACAACCTGCAAGTCCATACAGTGGCTTAGTCAAGATTCTTGGCATTATGGCTGAATTAAAACTTTCCATGTTGCTTAAAATTTACATATAGGCACACCTCACTTTTTGTGCTTTGCTTTGTTGCACTTTGCAGATACTGCAGCATTTACAAATTGAAGATTTGTGGTAACCTTGCATTAAGCAAGTGTTGGTGCCGTTTTTCCAACAGCTTGTACTCGCTTCTTGTCTCTATGTCACATTTTCGTAATTCTTGCAATACTTCAGATCTTTTCATTATTACATGGTGATCTGAGATGAGTGATGTTACTATTGTAATTGTTTTGGGGCACTGTGAACTGTGTGCCCACCTAAGATGGCAAACTTAATTGATAAATGTTGTGTGTGTTCTGACTGCTCTACTGTCTGACCATTCCTTTGTCTCTCTCTATTCCTTGAAATACAACAATATTGAAACATTAATAACCCTACAGTGGCCTCTAAGTGTTCAAGTGAAAGAAAGAATTACACAACTCTCACCTTAAATCAAAAGTTAGAAATGATTATACTTAATGAGGAAGGCATGTCAAAAGCTGAGATAGGCCAAAAGCAAGGCCTCTTGCATGAGTTAGCCAAGTTGTGAATGCAAAGAAAAAGTTCTTGAAGGAAATTAAAAGTGCTACTCCAATAAATACATGAAAGACAAAGCGAAATAACCTTATTGCTGATATGGAGAAAATTTTAGTAGTTGGATAGAAGATCAAGCAAGTCACAGCATTCTCTTAAGTCAAAGCCTAATCCAGAGCAAGGCCCAAACTCTCTTTAATTCTGTGAAGGCTAAGAGAGATGGGGAAGCTGCAGAAAAAAAGCTTGAAGCTAGCAGAGGCTGGTTCATGAGGTTTAAAGAAAAAAGCCATCTCCATAACGTAAAAGTGCAAAATGAAGCAGCAAATACTGATGTAGATGCTGCAGCAAGTTATCCAGAAGATCAAGCTAAGTAAGATAATAGATGAAAATGGTTACACCGAACAATGGATCTTCAATGTAGACAAAATATCCTTCATTGGAAGAAGATGCAGTCTACAACTTTCATAGCTGCAGAGGAGAAGTCAATACCTGGCTTCAAAAGATAGGCAACTCTCTTGTTAGGGACTAATGCAGCTGGTGACTTTAATTTGAAGCTAGTGGTCATTTACCATTCTGAAAATCC
>CAUYSK010081867.1:0-26359 GCA_963575035.1 Avahi laniger
CTTTATCATTACTGCAGTATAAATCAAAGATAGTCTAAAGGAACACAGTTGATTCTTGTTAGCCATGGCAATTATGTTCCATAAAGTTGCTGCAAACACTAAATTAGTGAATACCGAACCATTGCTCCCCAGAGAAAACAGGTTAGGTTTTTGTGAGCCTCTGGTCACAATATTTTTATCAACCAATCAATATATAACCTTGCTTAATATTTGTATCCCGTTTCAAGGTACCTTATTTACTACATATTGTTGATTCATAAACACTGAACTGACAGCCAATGGCACTATAACTCATGTCTGAATGAAGTTTATTAACACCTAGTTTCTCCATAAGGTACACCCCACAGCCTTCTTGACATAGAACTTCTGCACTATTCTTGAGAGCCATTTTAAACAATGAAATCACCAACTAAAAGCACAAAAATGTAAAAAACATGGCACTAAACAGACCTGGAAAGTGATACTTGTTTACAATATGACAGCTGAAACAAGAAAGCATTGTTTTGTTTGACCTCAGCTAATAAAATGCATGACAGGCAACACAGATTTTTTTTACTTCTCTGTACATGTCTGCGAATGACTATAAAAGTGTTGTCAGTATTGATTTTGAGGTTACAAATAAATTGTAGCAAGTAGGCAAATTTGCAAATATAGAATCCATGAATAATGAGAATTGACTGTATTCACAAAAATTTACACTACTATCCCAAGTAAATTTTAAAAGGAAAATGAACCTAGAAATCTAAAAAACTGTAACAGAAACATAATGGGACTAAATACTACTTCTTGGAATCAATTTGCCAAGTTTTTAAAAATAGTTACAAAACATTAAAAATACAGACCCATTAAAAGTCACTTTTTTTTTTTTTTACAATAGGTAGTACCAGTAGTACCAGTATGGCTGAGTAATTCTCCATGGTATACATATATCACATTTTATTAATCTATTCATGTATCGATGGGCACTTGGGTTGTTTTCACATCTTTGCAACTGTGAATTATGCTGCTATTGTACTATCCTGGATGGAGCTGGAGCCCATTTTTCTAAGTGAAGTATCATAAGAATGGAAAAACAAACACCAAATGTACTCACCATTAAAGTGGTACTAATTGATCAACACTAATGTGTACACATGGGAAATAATATTCATAGGGCGTCGGGCAGGTGGGGAGCAGGGGAGGATAGGTAAATCCGCACCTAAAGAATGCAGTGTGCTGTCTGGGGGATGGGCATGCTTATAGCTCTGACATGGGGAATGCAAAGGCAGTTTATGTAACCAAAGCATTTGTACCCCCATAGTACTCCAAAATGAAAAATGGAAAAGAAAAAAAAAAAAGAAAAAGAAAAGAAAAGAAAAGCACGGTAGCCAGTCAGAATTCCATCACTAGGTGTATAATATAATAAAAGCACCATTTTGGCTTAAAAAAAAAAAAAAAAAAAAGAAGTCACTTTTTCAGCGGCCCCAAGCAGGTCTCTTCAATTTACTAGTATATGACAATCAACATTAGGAGAAATTAAAGTGTGCTCATTTCTAAATTATAATTGAAATCAAAATCCATTAAATCCCATTTGGAGGACCTAATCTAATAAATCTATAACAACAGAGACACCAGTCCTTTGTAATCAACTTTTTTGAAACACCAAAATGACTGTTACTATTAGGCCACACTTCCCTCACCTTCACAAAGACCAAAAAGACTATATCTCATGCTGCCAAATGATGACTTCACAACTTACCACTAACTACAATAAAACATATCATACTACAGTAATAGCAGTCTGATCTAGGCTCCACAGAGCTCTCACAGATGAAGGATTTAGATGTTTGCTCAAATCTTCACATTTGTAAATTATCTTTAATTCTTGAAAAAAGGACAAACAGCAATAAGGGAGAAAATTACAAAAGCACAAGTTAATGGTAAATTCAACAAAGATTTTAAAAAGAAATATCTATGTCCCCAATGCATTCCTTCAACATTCCAATTAACTGCTACTCCATTATAGTAATTACATATTTTACACAAAACTGTGAAAATTAAATGAACAAATTAGGAACTCCAAATACCTGTCTTAGAAATCATTCCAGACCAATGCCTACATTTTACAGTTTATACATTTTACAGCCTGCTACCATCCAAGCAGGAAGGTATCCTGCTATTCTACCATCATTTTTAGGTACATGATCAGGCTCAGTATACTGAACATGAAGCACAAATGTTGCTACATATTCAAAAAGAGAAAACAGACCTCAATATTAGCCATAAAAATCCATACCAAATTGTATATTTTCTAAGATTTCTTGAAGAGATTTGTTGTGTCCCCGTCATCCTGATCAGCTGAATTCAGACCTGATCTAAAAATGGGGCAATTGCTATAAAATGAAGAATTTAATACTTAAAAAAGGGGAAAAGAATGACACAATCACAGCATGTTTCTCTACGGTATGGTTTTGATTAAAACTTAGGTCCAAACATTATCTCTGACCTTCAAGGCTAAAGAAACTATCAGTAATATTTTAACTTAGAACAGCTATCAAGACAATTACAGTTAGTCACGTATTAATATTTTATTTTAGTTTCATTCAGGATCATGTTAGAAGTTACCAGTAATCTGTTTTTCTCACTCAACCTACTGTGATCCTGGTTCACCTCTTATTATCATCCGAACTTCTGTAATGAGCTAAGTGCTTTCCTTGCCCCATTTCAATTTACTACACCTACCACCAGATTAATCTTTCCAAGGCATACTCTAATCATACTTTCCCCACATTCAAATGCCTTCAATAGCTCACAGTGCATCTAAATGAACACATTTCTCAATCTGGCTTTGAAGCTCATCCACAATCTGACCTAACATACGCTTCCAGATTTCTTTCTTATTCTCCATGGTTGACCTAAACTCAAAAACACATCAAGCTTTTCTGTGTTTGGACCTTTGTTTAGGCCTTTCCACTTGGATGTACTTCCTCAGTTCATGCTGAAATGCAGTTCACTGCTTCAAGGCTTATAATCATCAAAAAAGCACCCCAGATTTTCCCAACAACCCCAACACCCTCCCTTAAATCTGCTATCACTTTCTTTGTCGCCTTCTTATGGCACTTCACTCAGCCTGCTGTCTAACACGCATTTATCCTTGCTCCAAGGGCAGGGTCTAAATTGAGTGTTTCTTGATTTAAAAAAAAAAAAAATCTGTCAAAAAGAAAAAAAGAGAAACATCTTATCTTTGCAAAGGGAGAAAAGTCTTACTATTGCTAGAGTAGAACACATTCCCCAACAGAAACTTCCTTAAAATTCATGATTAAATCAACAACCTTACCGGAAGAGATGCCAGTACATTCAATCATTATAGGATATACATAACTGGGAGCAGTATACAGGTAGAGCACCTCAAATCCAAAATTCAAAATGGTCTAAAATCTGAAAATTTTTGAGCACCAACATGATACAAAGAAAATATTCATCGGAGCGTTTCAAATTTTGGATTTTCAGATTTGGGAAGGTCAACTGTTAAGCATATATTCGAAAATCTGAAAAAGTCTGAAACCCAAAACACTTCCGATCCTAAGCATTTCCAATAAGCATTTCCTATAAGGGATGTTCAGCCTATGTTACTTTTCAAACACAGCAATTCAATCCCTATCTCCATCAAAACATCAAATGAATAATAAAGTATAACTTTATTATGATGACCTTACTCTAAAAATGCCTCATTTATCTAATTTCACTAGGATATGAAGGTTTCATGTAATCAAGTTTTCTGCAGAAGTGGCTTCCTACTGCAGAAACAGAGCTCAGGCATGCCTGCAGCCTGGGCCAGCTGAGCGATGCTCTTGGGACACTGACCTTGACTTCACCCAGTTTAGCAGAAAGCACTCAATTACAGTAAACAGTCATTTTATACCAGTTACTTGTACCTAGTAAAAGGTAGACAGCATGAGGGGATGATAAGGAGGGTATATATATAAAAAAAAAAAAACCTATAAAAAGGCAAAAGGAGCTTTTTGCACTGGGCAAAATTCTCATTCTAGATTCCTGGTACTATCCACATCTATCTGTTCCTGAAGAATTTTGGGGAGTTGAGCAGCTGTTCTATCTTGAAGCAAGCTAAGTCATCACACGCTAGAAGTTTCCATAGCCTCTGCCATTAAAAATTTCACACTTTAATTGTTATCTATTATAGGTTTAATTGTGTCCCCCTCAAAATTTGAAGGTTTAAGCCCTACCCACCAGTAGCTCAGAATGTGATCTTATTTGGATATAGGGTTGCTGTAGATGTAAGATGAGATGAGGTCATGCTAGAGTAGGGTAGGCCCTTAAGCCAATATGATTAGTGTCCACATAAAAACAGGAAATTTGGCTGTTTTTATATGGATAAAAAAATCTTCACATGGCACACAGGGAGAATGCCACGTGAAGACGAAAGCAGATATGGGTGTGATGTTCTACAAGCCGAGGGACTCCAAAGACTACCAGCAAACCACCAGAAGCTAGGTGAGAGGCACAGAACAGATTCTTCCTCAGAGTCGTCAGAAGGAAACAACCCTGCCAACACCTTGATCTCGGACTTCAAGCTTTTAGAATCGTGAAATAATAAATTTCTGCTGTTTGAGCCACCCAAGTTAGTGGTACTTTGTTACGCATTCACAGAAAACTAATACAGCATTTCTTGGTGTCTTTCTGTTGATCACATCACTGATCCACTGTGATAACCACCACACACCTCTTTTTAAGTAACCAAACTTTTTAATAATAAGTGTTAACATTCATTAAACAAACACATATCAATGGCCTCTATGTGTCAGGCTCCGAGGACAGAGCAGTAAGATTGACATGGTCCCTGTCTTCATACAGGTTATAGTGTAATCAGGATCACTGACAACAAACCAAAATTATACAATGATAAAATGACAATTGTGGTAAGAGCAAAAATGATACATTTCCCTTCCCTCTTTAAACAGATGACAACAGACATATTTAAACACATCCAGATGGCTCAAGAACATCAGTATGGAGGCTCGTTTACAGTTCCATGTCGTTCACTTTATTATAATTGCTGCCCTCCTAGATGCCAGGTTGTTTGCTACCATGAGGTCTGCTTCTATCAGCTACTCTCTTGTCTGTCTGCACACCTCCCCCAATGTATCAATCTCTAATTTGGAGCTTCTCATTTACTATACGCTCAAAAAAAAATCAGGTAACTAATACTGCTAAAAACATACAACTATATAACAAAAAATTGTTATGAGAACTGAACTCATGGCTTTAATGCAGGACTTTCAGGTTTACTTTGAATACTCCAGAGACATTTTTTCCCAACAGAATTCTGTTACAAGGTACTGAGGTAGAAAGTTACTCTATATAAACTGGGTATTACTGAATAACTTTACTGCACTACATTACCTGGCAAACACATGCTTCCTTTCAAAGGGAATATGGTACAAGGATACTAGAAAAAAATTTTTCATTTCAGAAGTTCACTGTTTTCCTGCATCAGTGTGTAATGTTTACTTAAGGAAGTAGTACTGTTCCAAGTCAGAATTGTATAATTTATTATCCAGTACAAGGCCTATTTCTGTTATCTAATTATGAATCATATCACCAAATAACATGACTATGGAGTTACACAGCATTATGACTGGAAAGCCCAGGTGAAATTTTTTGAAATATTTAATAAATGCCATCTACCTCTTATGCATATCCAACAATCATCTTTTCTGTTGTGTTTTTTAAGCTCTTCTTCAGTTACTTCAATTAACCTGCCTTTTAATCCTGTTAAATCCTTTCCACTTTTGGTCAGTCGAATCCAATCCATAAGACTTCTGCCCTGTTTCAAAGGTACCTAAAAAAGAAAAAGGAAAGAATTAAATTTGGCTTCTTCAAGTTACTTACTTTCCCTTTTCCTTCCTGCTGCTTGTCTTCAAGCTACTTCATTACTCTTAATCCCCTTTAAAAAGATAATAAAATTCAAATCTAGTAATTCTACAAATCCTCTTATAGCTTTAGGAAGCTGTCAAAATTATTTTTGCTGTATTTGAATTATAAATAGAACAATATTTAAAATGCTTGGGCTACAAAGTTGGGCTTAGAAATTCTGTCACACAAATTTTTATCACAATGCTATCACAGCAGTCATCCCTCAGTATACCAAAATCCACACATGCTCAAGTCCCTGAAATAAAATGGCATAGTATTTGCATAGGACCTATGCACATCCTCCCACATACTTTAAATCACCTTAGATTACTTATAATACCTAACGCAATATAAACGCTATGTAAATAGTTGTTATACTGTATTGGTTTTTCACGTATTATTTTTTATTGTTGTATTGTTATTTGTTATTTTTTTTTTCAAATATTTTCCATCTGCTATTGGTTGAATCCAAAGATTCAGAACCCAAAGCTATGAAGGGCCAACTGTATAACAGGAATAGTATTAAACCAACAACCAGAAAATAAGTTCTCGTCCTGGCTCTGTCACTAATATGTTATAGTCATCAATTTGAACTGAAATTTCTTCACATTAAAAATCAAAAAAGATCTGACAGAAGATAAGAGTTGATTTTCTGAACTGTGAACTATAAACAGAACGTGAGAAATCATTAGCCAGCAATCTGTTTTCTAAGAGTCCACTCAGAAACAAAGTTTATCAAATAGTGGAAAATAATAAAACTGTAACACAGTAGGGAAGTTGGCAAACTATGGCTTGTACCTATTTCTATATAGCCTTTGAGCTACGAATAGTTTCCACAAGTGGCAGTAAAGAGCCTGAAATCTTATGAAGCACTCAAAGTCTAAAATACTAATATTTACTATCGGGCCCTTTGCAGAAAAAGTTTGCCAATCCCTGGCCAGAGAATTTAATAACAGGATGTGTGGGGGTTTTATTTTGTTTTGTTTCACAAAATACATTTTCAAGGCTTTTGATAAGAGGTATTATTAGCATTTACCAGTTAAGACAAGACGGTGGAAATTTTTCAAGACGTTTCTATGGAACTGTCTAAACTTGTCTAACTAGTTTGTAACACAGTATCAGAAGAATGTTTAATGCAAAAGCAGGCACATTCGAAAAAGTTTATACATCTCACTTTCCTGAATCATGCTTATTTTATGCATCCATTTACCCCCAAGGTAACCAAGTTAATAGGTCTGTGGTGCCTTTCCAATTTTACATTCCATCCTACCAATCTACGACATCCCATTCGACCATCACTGAAACTAGGTCTCTTGGTCTCAATAAATGAAGTGTGAGAAAATGATCTTTCCCATCCCAAAACAAAATGGCTGGTCTCTCTCCAGTCCTTAATCCACAGAATAGTTAATCTTTTGGAAATGCAAAGCAAATCACGGACCTCCATCCTTCAGTGGCTCCCTAAATTACGATGACTCTAAAGTCCCTAGTGGTTTACCATGTCTTCACAATCTGATCATAGTTTACCTCACTAGCTCCCCATTGTAACTTTTGCTCCTTCCCATGATATGCTTTAGCCAAATGGGAACTGATTCTTTGATTCTTTGATTCCTTGATTCCTTGATTGTATTCAAGCACTTGCTCACAGCAATGCTGCTTCTCTGCCTGGATCAACCTCCCCCCTAACTCCAACAATTATTTCTTCCAACTTCTATGACCCCAACTCCTTCCTGGTCATAACACCCTGTTGTGGTACATTATAACTGAGTGTTTACTTGTCTGTGCAGCCTATGAGACTAAACTCCTTGAAATCAAAGACCACATCTTCAGTATGGGGCAGATTCTCAATGAATATTTATTCACTAGTATTAGTAAAAATAATAACAGCTATCACAGATGAGTGCATACAAATCTGTGAGGTTTGAATAAAAGCCTCAGGGCAAGTAGCATTAACTGAGTACGTACCAAGGCTATGCTAAGAGAAACATTATCTCATTTAATCCTGTGATCAATATTGTAAAATGGGTATGTTAACATCTGAGGAAACAGATTCAAAGAGATTAAGTGGTAGATTTGGGAAAAGAATCTGGGTCTTTCTCATTTCAAAGTCTATGCTTTTGAACAATTACAGTAAGTCCTCACATAATGTAAACCACAGATTCTTGGAAACTGAGACTTTAAGTGAATCAACTTTATCATAGACTAATTGCTATAAACAAGAATTAAGTTCCTAGAGGATAATTCTGGTCATAAAAACATTACCAAACTCTAAATAAAGACCAAAATACTTCTAATGTTAAAACTGAAATGAATGTGAGCTATGCATACCTTCAAGATTAATAAAAACAAGTAAGATAATTTTTTATCCCATTATTCAAATTCAGGGCCATGGGTGGCTGAAGCCTATCTCCCCAGCTCAAGGGGGAAGGCAGGAACCAACCCTGGACATGACACCATTTCATCACAGCCCATGCACACACACACACACACACACACACACACACACTCACTCAGACTGGGGCAATTTTGACACACCAATTAACCTATTGTACACATTTTTGGGATGGAGGAGAAACTGAAGTATCCAGAGAAAACACACAAAGACATGGGGAGAACGTGCAAATTCCACACAGACAGTGGCCCCAGCCAGGAATTGATTTTTTTTCAACATTAGAACAAAACAACATTATTCAAGGGCCTCCTTTATAATACACAACCTTCCCAACTAGGTTCTATTTTCTCAACCTCTACCCATTTCACTCAATCCTGACTCAGTTTCTAACATGTTCAAAATTATCTTGTTTCACAAAGAAGGAGAAATAAAAGAATGAAATCTGAGTTTTCCTTTGAATTGCACAATAACTTTATTTTGTTCTCTTTTTAGACCCAAAGACTTACCTTTGTCATCACCATCTGTGTGATTTTGTGTCTCTGTCTCTATATTTTCTCCTTTAAATGGATGCTGAGAACATAGTTGGTAGTATTAATGGAAAAGGGCAGCAACTCATATTCTAATTCAGAGATTCTCTCTGGAAAGGCTACACTATTCAGTAAAGTATTTAGCTTAAAAAACGAGGTTGAATATCAGAGAGAAGACACATGATTGGATGGCTGGAAAAATATACCTATTCATGAATGAGATTTCACAGGACCACATTACAAACCTACATGATCTAAGGCAACACTTCTTAACCAGCTTCCTTTTCTGTGAAATAAAGATAATAAAAGCACCCACTTCACAGGATCACTGTGAAGATTAAATGAGTCAATATATGTAAAGCACTAAGCACTTTAGTTATCAGTAAGCAATATATCTCAGCTATTATCATTATAGTTGGGGTTACAGACCTCTGAAAAGCTAATGAAAGCTACAGATTCCTGAATCCATATTCTCATGTAGGAGCAGAACTCCAGGTCTACATGGAGAAAAATAAAAAAAGTCGGTGGAGGTCCCAAATGATGCTAAGACTCAAGAGTCAAGAAATGAAAAGAAGAAAGAGTGGCCCAAGTAGGTGGAAGTCTCAAAAACAAAATGTGAATATGTGGTTACAGAATGAGGAAGCAAGCAACATTTCATGTTGCAATAAACACAGGACACAATTTTTATTAAATTTTGCAAATATAAAATACATTCCTACAGTATTCCATCTGTTGCTAACAGTAACTATCCTCAAAAAAAAAACTCAGGAGTTTTATATCAGCTTCAAAGTCAGCAAGTGATACTAGCAGAAAAGGCAGTGATGAAACAATAAGGTACCAGAGGAAGGAAGAAAGGCAGTATGACTTGGAGAGATGCGTCTGTAAACCTGTTGGGACCTTCTCCAATCTCCCCTAGCTCCAGAAGTCCCCACCCTTGCACAGATGGTCACTGTCGCCACTGCCAAGCCTTTCCCTTCTGCAAGGGAACCCACATAACTCACAACTCCTTCGGACAGTGAAGAACAAAAGACCAGAGAGAAAACGTTGAGGGAAGGAAGCCAATACTGAGTACCTATAAAACAGCAAGCACAATGCCTGGCCTTGTCATACAGATTTGAATTTAATTAGCGTGAAAGAACTTGGAGGAAGGGAACTGACAGTGAGATAAAAGAGAATAAAGGAATGAGAAACAGAGACTAGCAGGAGAGAGGGAGGGAGGTTAGAAGAGTTCGAGGACTACAGACAGCGTGGGATCAGAAAGAGGTCGCCAGCAAGGGCAGGAAGAAATGAAAGCTAGAGAGGGGAACAAGAGGTGGGAGCGGATAAAGGAGAGCACAGAGTGTGCCAGAGCTAAAACGCCGGCGGGAGGCGAGCGCTAGGCGAGACTGACGGTATCACCCACTTACCTTGCTACGCCCCCCGGAGGCGACGCGCTGCTGAGAGCTGGGGGCCAGGAAAGACTGGGAAGGGACGTTCAGCATCCTGAACCCCCTGACGCAGGCCCTGCCCGGGGTCTGCCGCCGGACGGGCTCGCTCGGCTAGACCCCTCTCAGCCAGCACCTCCGGCTCCGGCTCTGGGGCCGGGCAGAGGCCAAGCCCCCGACCCACTTCCGGGGTCGCCGCGGGTGAGGCGCGCCCTGACGCAGCACGTCCGCGAAAGGCGGAGCCAACCAGACGCAGGGAGCACCGGCTGGGGCGGGACCGAAGAAAGTACGCATGCTCAGTTAGTCCTGCGTCCCGAACTTCAGCACTGGACGGAGGTGACAGCTGCTATTTCATGGAAAGATCAGAGAGTGAAGCTGTTCACTAGCCCTAGTGCTGACCGAATCTGAGAATAAATTCTTCAAGAATCCTGTTAACCCAGAACACCAGTGTCTGTCCCTTGCTAAGAAGTACCATCACACTACTTGATATATGGAATAAAATAACACTATTAAAGCATTTCGGCTTCTTTGAAATTCTCTCCTGTGAAGCACTAGGCTGTACAGCAAAGAGCTTCTCACCTTTAAGAGTGAAGGTATCAAGTGCCAACAGTCACTACTGAGGGGTAAGAAGATAATTTCAGCTTTAAGCACCCTCAGTGATTACTGACGAATGAGTAAAAGACTCCTTTTAGTAAAGTCTCCTTTAGTAAGAGAGTTAGAAAAGCCTCCTTCTGTTCTGTTCACCCACTCATAAATTCTTCCTCCTCATATAACTTCCAGTCTTCCTGGAAGATACAGAGAATTGTGTACTGATGCAGCTCATCCCCAGTTGTGATGTTGAACAGCTACTTTGAAGAGTCAGACACATTTGGTTTGGATGCCATCCCTGCACTTAATGACTGAGATGTCTTATGCCAATAACTTTGGTATCTCTCAAAGTCTCATTTTCCCTATCTAAACAATGGGCTTAGGTTTTAGCAAGGATTAAATGGTAATATGTAAACTACATAGTACAGTATCTGGTTAATAGTACATATTCAATAAATTTCAGTGGCCCTTTGTACTATTCCAACACATTAATGAGATAAGTACAAACACTGTGCAGGTAAATACCAGTCCCTAATGCTCAAGGTCCAGAGTGGCGGCCTGTTGGAAATTTTTTTTTTTTTTGCATGTACCTTGGGGAACACATAGATCATGAGTAGAATCTGATAAAGGGAGAACGTTTTCAGAAGAAAAAATATAGTTCTGAATCACCCTCCCCAACCTCCTTTTATTATTAACATTTCCTAACTCTAAACTCTGGCACTCCACATGTGCCAGAGCAATGTGGTTCCTAACCACATTGTCGTGGTTTGAACTTGCTCTATTTAATTACCTGGTTCTTAAAGTGCCTGAAAATCAAAGTTAGGTTTTCAGCACCTTTTATGTTAGAAGAAAAAGTGTGTGAATATATGTAGCCATTCAAGTAGGAAGCATTTTCAGCTAGGTAACCGGCTCTGATTTTCACCTCTACCCACTATCATTCTCAAATATTATAGGAATATTTTTATTTGCAATTGAAATGTTTATTGTGAGAAGATTGTATCTGAGCTAAAAGAACTGTATGACTGTAGTTTACTACATTACCTTGACCTTGCAAATGACTCCTGTTTTCTCTCTCATTAAATGATGATGTATTCTTCTATGAGTCTATGTAAGAAAAACTAATCACTGAAAATTAATTCACTTCCTATGAAAAAAAATCTACATAAGAATATGAAGAGAAGGAAACCAGAGCAAAAAAAAATAAGTAATGTTGAAAAATATTCCATATCTGCCAAATTTCTTAGCTCCCCTTTGGACAGAAATGGAAAATACTATCAAATTCTGGCTCTTAGTCTCTACTTTCTAAAAATTCATGTAAATCACTTCTATTTAAACATTTTGTTTTTATTCTAGGGATCCCTTAATGTAATATGGTTAGTATTAAACACCCATGCTATTTTACAATTGGATTTAAGGACTACAGAATATTAAAGTGAGAGTTACTTTACTCATCATTTATTTAAAACTCCTACAATTTAAGAGCCCTAAGATTGATTCCCTTTCTCAATTATAGATAATGATTTAATGGGATTTTCACCATCTGCTAGCAAACCCATAAAAATAAATGGGTGATTGGTTACATAAGGGGATTTTCTTCATTATCTAATATGATAATATTAATCTGTAACCACAACATCCAATTGGGATTAGGAGGAGATAGCAGATGTTACAAGATTCAGTCTAAAAATTAAATATTGTCATTCTTTGCAAAATTATAACTAAAGATAAATTTGTAATTTAATGAAGAGAACAAAATCAGCCTTTGTAAGTCCCAATAGTTATAATACAATGAAAACCTTTGTAATGGCACCTATTTTAAATTCTAACATTTAGTTCTAGTGTAGGGATAAAAAAGGCCAAACTACCATAGTAATTACAAAATATTTCATTTTATTAATAATTTATATACAAATAAATTAGTTTAAAAGGATTATGATACATTTATATACTAAATTAAATCCTATAAGCTTTGAATGTCATCAAAAGTAACTAATCACATTAATTTTCACAGGTCAGCTCCTCAATTTCATCTTCGCTATCAGAATCTTCATAAAATGAAATTGTGGCTTGAATTGGAAAATTTTTCAGAAGAGCCTCTGCTTCCTGATATAAGTAATCATAACACTTTGATTTTGGCCAAAATAGTCTGAAAGAAGCAGACAACATAATATGGGTTTTTGTTTGTTTGTTTGTTTGTTTAACATTCAGAATCCTTATACTCATGAAATGGTCAAATTTCAAGAGATCCATATATTTAACAATTGATTTATGTCTTTAGACACAGTCTTCAGGTAGAGAGTTTAAAAATGCAACAGCTTTCATCAAGTCTACTTGCCAAAGTATCGATAACAGGTTGATTATTTTAAATCTTCATCCAAGCTTTAAATTGGACCAAAAAATTTACACCAAGCCCTGTGTAAGCATAAGATCAATATCTAGGTTACTTGAGCATTATGGATATATTTATTCTTAAAATATAGAGAAGATTTGTCTTCCTATTTCCAAATTCCTTTGGAAAAATGAATTCTACCACTTCATGAAACATTCTGATGATAGCCAACTTTGTAAAAATGAAAAAATATTATGCACCTTACACGAAGGTGAAAACCATCTACTGTCTTGCCTGAAACTCACAGATTTAACTCTTAGTTATAGATGTAGCCATTGTAAGTTCAGAAAATTACCAAAAAAAAAAATTAAGGTTTGTTTATGCATTCACAACCTGAGGCATAGAGAAAGGCTACTTCTGATGCCAACCTTGATCCCGTCTCCCTCCTCTTTCCCCATTCAACTAAATCTGATTCTTCTCAATCTCTTTTGAGGATTTCTCTTAGATGTGTACTGTTTAAATGCTGGCCTTCCCCCAAGGCTCCATTGAAAATGATCAGCACTCCCCTCTACACCCTCTAGGATGACCTGACCCACTGCTAAGGATTTCCCCAACCCTTCATTTCCATAGGCTCCCAAGTCTGCATTTCCGTTTAAGATCTTGACTCTGGGCCCCTGGCTTATATATGAAAGTCTCTACTGTATACTTCTATTTGAATCCCTCAGAGTCATATTAAATATGCTAAATGGAAAATTAGACTCATTATCTTCCTCCCAAAATCTGTTGTAAGCCCTAATTTCCATTCTTTTAGTACAGCATTCACCTGGTCACCAGATACAAACATGGGAGCCATTCTGGCTTTTTACCTCTGCTTCATCTATCATATCCAATACATCATAATCTATCTTGTCACCTAAGTATTCCCCAAGTTCACCCAGTCCCATCCCCACTTCTAATGTCTTAGAATGACTCTTCATCATTTCTTACCTGAACAATTGCAAAGCTTCCAATTTCACTTTTGGTGTTCTAACTAGGACTATATAACATTTCCTTAGTGATTTTTCTGATACATAAATCTGATCACACCACTCTTCTGGTTAAAATCATTCAAGTAACCCTCAATGTCACCTACAGAATAAAGTCCATGGGCTCCCAACATCACATGCAGGATCAGCATAAAACTCAACAGTCTACAAGATCTGGCCTCTGGCTACCCTCCTGGAATGAACACAGCTTCACACACTTAAATTCCAGTTCCTTGGAGCTCCCAGAAGGAGCCATACTATTCCATGATCCTGCATCTCTTTTCCGATGTTGTTTCTTCTGCCCCTCCTCCGCCACCTTCCATCCAATCTGGCTAACTTCAAGATTCAGCCAGGTAATCACAACCTACCACGCACACTCTCCTGACCCTTCTTTCTACACTTGACAGAGTGGCAGTTCATCCCCTGTCCATATTGTAAAACTGACCAAACTAAACTGCTATACAATCCTTGCCATGTGCAGTGATTATTCTTCCCTGAGTCCTTCACTAGTGCTAGCACATGGTAGGAAATTAATCAACATGTACTGACAACTGTGAGCTACTTAGAAACACATACACACTTTACAAACATCATATAGCTCTTCATTTAACAGCTCTCTGAAGCAGGAAAACTGCAGAATTATTAACCTTTCACCTGAATAAAAGCTACGAAGAATTTTAGAGAAAGGCTGACTTCCTGTGTCTGAAATAGTAAATTAGCTCCTCACTGTTATGTTAAATAACTTTTGACTGCTTTTACAATTATCCTTAGTAATCTTTAGGATTTTCGTTCTATCTCCATTTTCTCTTACATACCAAGCTTGATTTGCTGTAAAACTGTAGCTATTAATCTAAACATACACACTATGCCTGATGTGAAGTCAGTTTCACTTGGACCCTTGGATTAAAAAAAAAAGAAAAACTGTTTTGCAGGCACAAGTTGTTACCATTCTTTTACTACACCATCCACTTTCCCTCTTCATAATATATTCCTTAAGCATTTACCGAGTATGTACTGATTAACACTTCTTTTATGGGAAAGCGTGAGCTCCTACATTTTTCAAATCGATAAGTAATGGACCTCTGCGAGTGGGAAGGTAAAATAACCTTGAAGATTTTTCCAAGAGAGAGAAGCTGCAGGACCAACTGCTGATCTGGGCTGTGCGGTGCCCCTGGCTCCTCCCTAGGGCTGGCGGGGCGGGAGACCTTTGGTGAGGCCCATCACTCACCTGACTGGGTGTCTGTATTGGGACAGCTTTCCTAAGGCTTCGGTTATTCCAGGGCCATCAGGCATCTGGGGACGAAAGGAGATGAATCGCAGTTACCACCCACCTCCTTCTAGAAAGTGAAAACGTGCAGGACCCAGCGTTTCTAGTGTCTGCAGCGAATGTGACCCCAGGGCTCTCAGCAGCCTTGCTCCAGGCCCGATCCGTGTGGCCCAGGCGCTCTTGGGGGGACACATCTGCCGCTTCAGCACCGTTAGGACCACTAGCAGGCGCGATCTTAAGCGAGGGGCAGGATGGATGCGTGTGTCCCTTGGGCCCTGCGTCCCCGGGCCTTGATCCTCTGCACCTCTGCACCCCTGCGAAGCGCAGCCCGCCACGCGCGGCTCACTCACCGCCTCCGCGGCGTGGTGCTGCGCCGCTTCCTCTTTCTTGCCTCGGGCGTCAATCCAGGGTCTCCAGAAGCCTGCGGATCTGCGGGATGGGGAGCACAAGGCGCGCAGAGGGGACGTGAACCCAGACCTGGGAGGATCTACCAAAGCCAAGTGCTGGCACCACAGTGTCGGGGGTTGGAGAGCCGAGGGGAGGAGCTGGGGAGGCGCGGGCTGGAAGGACGCGGGAGGAGGGGTGAGGCGCAGAGCCGCGCCAGGAGCCTACCCGGAGTCCGCGCCCCCGCGCCGTGGCGGGCCATCGGGGGCGGCGCGCTGGCCCGCTCCGCTCTCTGCGCTCCCCGCGCTCCCCGCGGTCTCCATGACGCAGCGGGGCTCGGAGGAAGGCTGCTGCTGGCTCGCTGGCAATCCTGGCCCCTTCCACCAGGTCCGGGACCCGAGCTTTATATAGCCCTCGCGGCCTGCTGCAGATCGCGAGGTTCGCTCCCTCTCCGCCCTTCTCTCCCCTGCTAGCCGCATAAACAAAAAGGCTGCGCGTGAAGGCGCACCGGGCTGAACTGGGGGTGCGAACGCGTGCAGCTCCCAAATGGCCGGGGAAGGGGTTTTGTCGAGCGAGTGTTAATCGCCCTTCGACACATGGCTGCGGTGAAAAACAACATTCGCCCGAGCAGCCAATTTCCACGTGAAAAGGCCAGGAGGGGGTAAAATTAAGCGATTCTACACGTTTTGTGTATTTCTGCAAAAAGGCCAAGTGGCTGGGTAATTGCTTCACTCTCCCGAGTCTCACGGCTCGGGCTTTGGCAAATGTAACTAACTGCATCCCGTGTTCTAAAAGCTGGGATGAGGACTAAAATGAAAAAGGAAGGGCGTTAATTCCTCATTCTGGAACAATTTTTTTTAAATAGACAAATTAACGGACTCCATAAGAAAGGAATGTCGAGGTGTTCTTTTTTTTAATGCATTGATAAACTAGGTTCGTACATCTACCTATTGTTATTGGAGATAATAGAAAATTATTGGCAACAAGAGGTGAATTATAAAAGGTTGACCGTTTCTGGCCAAGAAGGCCAGACTGAAGTCATGTGATATGGGCATATAACTCTATAGTATCTTCTCATATCTTTGTGATTTCTCCAACATTTTATCAGTATCCTTGCTACAAGAAGTCCTGAGTTCATCTATACACCTCTGTCACTACTTGGTATTTTGTCACTCAGTGATAATTAGAAAATTCATTTGGGATTGGGAATGGAATAATAATGAAATCTTGAAAACGTGAAAGGAGAAAGGTTAAGTCAATCTCTCTGTGCCCCTGTTTCTCTTATTTGAGTTACCCCTCACTTATCTACAGAGGTCCGCTAAACTTGGTAAAAAGTATTATGCTTCGAAGAAAAGATGCTATATAGATGTTATAATTTTTTTCAAAATGTTTTAAATAATGGACCTGAACTTTCTCTTAAAAGTTGTAGATAAAAACCTTTAGTGTGAACTATAGTGTTTCTGCTATTCATTCAGTTAATGCATAGGAAAATAATTCATTTAATTAGTGCCTAAGGGCCTGTAATGATCTAACTGCCAAGTAGATGAGATATGGTTTGCTTCTGATAATGAAATCAGTAAGGATAGATACCTAATGCATGTCTCAGTGCCCTAGAGTTAGTTAGGCTAAATAAAATAAAGCTGTCTGACACAGAGTAAGCCCTCAACAGATTTTAAGCTATTTTAAAAATATAAGCCCTTAACAGATGTTAAGCTATTTGATGAAATGACTTATCATTTCTGTTCCATAAACACCTTTATGAGATATCTGTAATATGCTAAGTATTATACTTTTCAGATATGGTGAATAAAATACTCCTCCTATCTCCAAGATTATAACCATTACAATCTATGACCATTATAATGGCCACATAACAAAGATTTTCTAAAAATGACACAAGAGCAAAAGCACATTTTAGGTGGAGAAGTAACAAAAGGGAGGTACTTAAGAAGTCTGTTTGGGACAACCAGAAAAACCTTCATAGAGTAAATGAAGTCAAAATTGAGATTTCTAGAAGGATCAAAGAACAGTAATGTCTGTGTGGTGAAAGGGTGGGAGGAAAAGGATCAGGATATCACTGGAGAAGAGATAGGAAAGGACTTGGAGTCTTAAGAGCCTAATACACTATGCTAAGACATTTTGATTTTATTCTGTAAGCACCGAATAGATTTTAAGCTGGAAAGTACAATGGTCAAAGTTTGCATTTTGTAAAAGTCACTCTGGCAGCCATATGGAAGACAGATTTAGGGAAGTCTGGTAGTGGAGACAAAGAGTCCATTTAAAAGGTCATTTAAAAGGTTCATTTAAAAGGTCTAGGCAAGAGATAATAATAAGATGTACACTAAGAATGGAGATGAAAGAATCAATTTGAAGGATACTTAGGAAATAGAATTTATAAAACTACCTGAGTCATAAAATGTGGGTTGACATGAAAGTGGAGTCCAGATATGCTCTTAGGTTTCCAGTCTGATTAAGTGAGTAGAGGGTGATGGCTCAAAGACAAAGAAAACAGGGAATATAGGATTAACAGTGGGTAAGATACTTTTATGTTGTTTTATTCTGTTAATGGTGTACAGGAAAAAATGAATTTGGTTTTGGATCTTGAGTAGTTGGGATGGGCTGGGCTATATGGCAGTAACCGATAACTCGAAAATCCCCCAGGCTTAAAATAGCAAAGGTTTATTTCTCACTCATGCTGTATGTCCATTTTTGGTGGTTGGCAGGAGATCTATTCCACATCATCTTCACTTAAGGATGCAAGCTGATGTCGCTTCTTACTTCTGAAATGTTGCCAGTTGTAACAGGGGGAAGGGAATAAAATTATTTGTGTGCCAGTTTTCAAATGTTTCTGCCTAGAAGTGACACACATTTCACTGGCCAAAACAAGTCACATGACATACCCAATTTCAAAGGAGCAAGGAAGTGCTATTCTACCATGTACCTGAAAAGAGGAGAAACAGAAATAAATAGCATGTAAGAGTACCAGAATCTACCCTTTTGGCTACTGAATATTCAGTTTACCTTCCTTTCTACATTTAAAATACAGTCACCCAAGAAAAAGAACTCATAAGTGATCTAATAGATTTTAGAAAGCTTAGTAACATGTAGGTGGAGAAGACAGCCAGGAGACAGCCAAAGATAAGAAGTCTATAGTTCAGTGGAGAGTTTAGGGCTAAAGTCTAAAATGTGGTAGGTATCAGCAAAGAAGTGGTAATTAAAACAATAGGAATTGATTAGTTTTCCCAGGGAACTTTTGTAGCTTGAGAACAGGACCAAGGGCATAGGTCTAGAGATCAACATCTGATTAATTGTAAGGTGAGGGGATATGAAAAATAAAAAGTCACTGTGAAGGAGTGGTAAAGGCAATTGAAGACGCATCAGTGGAGCAGGTGTGGTGGAAACTTGGGATGAAAGAATTCCAGCAAGACAGGAGAGGGCCAAGGCAGTAAGTGCTAGCAAGGGGTCAAATAAGGTAAGGACACGTGTTAATTAGATTTGGCAATTAAGGAGTTATAAGGGACTTTAGAACAACATCATTTGACTGTATGGGGACAGAAGGTTTTTGACAGCAAGTTGAGTTGTGGATTAGAAGTGAAGAAATGAAAACGGTGAGTTGAGGCTACCCTTTAGAGAGTAAAAAGGGCAGGGTGGAATGTTGGGTCAGGAAAGGGGTTTGTTTTTAGGGTGCGAGAGACAAAAGTATGTTCATAACATGAGGAGAGGAAGAGGTTTCTGGGGAGAGAGGGCTGGATGATGGTTCATTGTCCCCAAGGAGAAAGGAAGAAATGAAATCAATAACTCTGGGGAAGCTCTTTATGAGGTTGGAGCGTGTGAATCAGTGATGACAGTAATCCAGGCCTGGGAACTCCCAGGAAAAAGGCTTAATCAAGTAACTAGATCTGGTGTGGGGAGAAGGGGTATAGTGTACTGATGAGAAAATATCAGTTGACTTAAAATGGTGAAAAAAATGTATTACTGTGAGGAAAAAAGGGACAGCCAATTCATAAAAATATGACAAGATTTATACTTGATCAAATTCAGGTAAACTTAGAAATAGAAATATGTATTATTGGAAATAGATCTTAAACTTACCATTTATACACTTATTCCATTTATACCACCTGTTTATACCCATCTTGAAGCTGATTTCCAGTGTGGGCAAGACTAAAATGCTATTTTTCTTTTTGTTTTTGTTTTTTGCATAGTTTATCATTTCCATCAAACATGGGATCTCCCGACTGAATCATGAAGGAAAATAATCATTTTAAGCTCTGCCAGAAGAAGATAACCATCAATACAATTTTCAAGGACATTATATTTATTATTTTATAACAGATATATGTACCTCTTAAGTGAGCTTTATGGAGTACGAGAATGTAAAATCTTATAAAATAAATATAAAGAAATACAGAATTATAAAATAATACAATCTGAGGCATAACTTATTCATGTTACAATTTAGATTTATTTTAGAATTTTATAATGAATTCCACTAGTGCATTTAAAATATGTACTTTATATAACATAACAACCCACTTTTCATAACACACCAATGGAGTGGACCAACCTACATAATCTGTTAGGACTAAAAATATTTTAAAACTTCATTTACTCAAAGAGTATTTATTGAACACCTACTGTGTGCCAGGAACTATTCTAGGAGCTTGGGATATGTCGGTGAACAAAATGGACAAACTCCCATATTTTCATGGAGCTACATTCTAACACACATCTAAGCCACCAAGCTTTATATTTGACTAAGAGAAAATATTATAAATTCACTTACGCTTGGTACATTTATTCCTAACGTGCTTTTTTTTTTTAATCTTTGAATGTTTGCATTACTGTAAAATGTGAAAAAGGAAATATACCCTGGAGAGAGGGTGCTGGGTGATGGTCCCTGAGGAGGAAGAACAGAAGAAATCAAGACCACAGTGAAAAACCAGATATGAGCCTCTACATTATCCAGAAAACAGTAAGCAATGAAAAGAAAAATTCCAGCCTGACAAAAAGAAAAATTGGAGTTTGAACTAGGCTCCCATTTTGAATATGACAGGTGTTGCCCCACCCCTTTTGATGACCTCAGCTGGGGTATGACTTATTCCACACTTAGAAACCAAGGTGAAAAACAGAAGTGTGAAGGAATGAGAGGAATATAATGACTCACAGCTGCTCTTGCCACCATGTGCCTCCTGAATAATGCCAGCTTTGCTTGTAACAAGAGCAAGGTTAGTTTCAGTTTGTACACATCTCCTCTTATTTGTGATTTTATGAATATTATTTAAAGAAAGCTGTAACACCTGCCTAATTAGCTAGATTCCTTTTTTTAAAAAAAAAATTGTACATCTAAAATGTGCCCCTTTCTAGTCAAACTATCGATTTGTGTCTGAATGCCAACACAGTCAAGTGTGTTAACGTTTCTGTATTCTATTTCAGTTATGTAATTAGGCTTTCATGCAGAAAAGTTGTGAAAAATTAAATGCAGAATTTCAAACATAATGCATATGGGGGATTTTTTAGAGGGTGGTGGAAATGTTCTAAAAGTAGATTGTGATGATGGTTTTACAATTCTGTAAATTTACTAAATGTCATTAACTTGTATGGTTAAAACAGGTGAACTTTATGATGTGCAGAGTATAGTTCACTATAAAAATCTTAGATATGACATTAAAAGATTGATTCTTAACTGTACTCAGTATGGGCTTGAAGAACTAAGCACCACGGTTAAAAGCAATCCTACTTTAAATGTTTCTGATTTGCAAGTTTTAAAAACATGCGTCTTTGGTAGAGAACGTGAGTTATAATGTCTCTTATGACTTTAGAATTTGTTTTAAAGAACACACTGTTCTCTGGGCAGTGCTAGGTAGTTTTGCTGCAGTGCAGTCTTTCAGACACTGCACTTGGATGCTGTGGTTCGTGGTGACCAGAATAAGTCCTTTAGAAAAGATTGCACTGGATTTGCAGTAAGGACCTCAGCCTCCAAACTAGGAAGTACAGTTATTTACTGTCAGGACCTTCAGGAAAGCCTTCCCTATTGCTGACTTGCCAAAACCCAGGACCTCACACTGAAGCCACTATAAAAGGAGCATTTGCATCACTCTCACTGGAGGTTGAACTAAAGAGCAAGCAAGTAAGCTCAAGTGACTAGGAATTTCATTTTGGATTCTTAGTAGGTTAAACACATGAATATGTTCTAAACTCACTAGTAATCCAAAAATACTCCAGTTTTTTCCTTGCAAATGAATCAGAACGTTTGTGGTCAACATTTTATGCCAATAAAATCTCATTTGAGACAGTTGATCTAACAGAAATCTTTTTTTCAGCTTAAAGATCAGATCCTTAGTGAAAGGTGGCATTTCCGAGCTTCAGGCATTGGAGAATATTTCCAGGTTTGAGATAAAGGTAACAGTTGTGGTAAAAAACTGACTTAGAACTGAGCAGAGCTGACGTGTGTTGTTTTAAACCAAGAAGGTGCTCACAGATGGCTCAGAGAGAGATTTAGCAAGTCTGTGCTAATCACACTTATACATGGGAATATCTCCATTGAAAACACCCAGATTTCAATGTGCTCCTCATATAATTTTCTTACTTGGTTAATAATGACAGCAAAGTATTTAATGTAGTTAAGTATTTAATAAAATATTTAAGGGCCTAAAATATTTCATGCTTCATATTATAGTTACAACTGGATGTGTATTAATAAAACCACAAGGAGAGTTCATGAGAGGGTTCTAATTCAAAGTATATTGAAGACACAAAATATTTACGTGAGTTCAGCTTTGAACAAATAAACTATTGTGAGTTCTTGATGGCTTCAGATCTAGACATTTTTAAGCTTCTATATAACCCCAAATAGGTTAATTTCTCATACCTAATAAATTATGTAAAATAAAAATACAGTATGTAAAAAAGTATCCATCTGACATAAATAGATGTCTTTCCCATTATAAACTAAATTTTACCATGTTTTGCCACATTTGACACTTTGTTAAATGTTCACTAATTATATGAATTTAATATCCTGTATTATTAAACAAAATATGACAAACACCAAGATTTATTTTAAAATTTTATTTCAGAGTATAACATAAAATGTTTCAATGAGAGATGATTTAGGAAAGAAAACTAGATTCAATTAACAAATGCTTATTGATCAGCCATTATGAGCCAAGCACTGAGTTAAACTTTGAGCATACAGTATAGGATAAGACCAACATGTTTTCCAGCACTCACAGTTCTTACATTCTAGGTGGGAGACAGAAAATGAGCAAATACATGAAGGAGATAATTATAGATTTGCAAGAGTTCTAATTCTGTAGACAGAATTAGAAGAGTGATTTAATAAAATGTAATTGGAGGAGGCCTCTTTCAAACAGGGTGGTCAGGAAAGGCCTCTGAAGAGAGGACATTTAAGCTGAAACCTGAAGGAATAATGACAGAGGACCATTTCCTAAATTATCCACAAATTATTCCTGCTGTAGTAAAATTATAGCAGAAAGTATCTCTCTGCCCTGGTTGGCTCATACTATTAATAGGAGACCAGACAGCTGGTATGTGGGTTGTTCCAGAGAAAGGAGGCCATATTGGATAATATATGTCTATATTTGTTTCTAACTTTTATTAATTACTGAGATTAGAGAATTACTTTGATTACAAAATGAAATTTATATTCTTTAAATATGTAAATGACTCCCAGTTTAATGGGACAGCCAAATTTTAACTGAAAGTATTAAGTTTAAAAGGTAGGATACTATAATAAATCAGCAATGACAAGTGCATGATAATTTAAGTAAGGACACAAAAATATAGTAGTATGAGATTGAATAGAACTACATTTTTGTTATTATTGAATGAAATCTACAGATTTATAGAAAACTATAAACTAAGAATGAACCATCAATGAAGATTTAAGAAAACAAGACTACAAATCTTTAATTCTGTTAGGCATTTACTAAGTTCTCTTTGACTACTGATCAACTGACAGAAGGAAAACAGGCAAGTATGGTCTTTATAAAACTTTGCTGAATTTTATCTGTTATCCTATGATAATCTATTAGTTACAGCCATGAGACATTCCAGTTGTTGTGGTCATGTAAGACTATATTGGTTGCCTATTCTATAGCTATTCCCTACTCCCACCCTCCCTCTTGTTAAAAGAACCCAATTTTGTGCAAATATCAAGAAATCAAGTGCTTTCAGAATAGCTGGGTCCTTCCTCAACCACGAAGAGAAAATCATGATTAGTCTAAGCCACTCATGATAACTTCATTCTCCTTGCCAACGATTGGTTTGAGCAGTCATGTGATCCCATTCTAACCAATGGTACTTGAAAAGGAGTCAATGTTAGCATGGCAAGGTGCTTCTGGGAAAAGTCTTACTGCCTAAAAGGAAGCGTGGGAAGAAACATGCCACTCCTCCATGTTCTACCTCCCCATCTTGTATTTATTTTTCATGTCAGAATTTGAAGCTTATGAGGGGAGCCAGTTTACATGTGCCAAGATGCTGAAACTAGCACATTGGAAGGATGCAAAAATCCTGGAAATAAGTTTGATGCCATTGAGCATAAGGAATAGCCATCTATGGAAATATCCAATCTCTAGACTTCTTGTTATATGAGAATATAAATTTGCTTATTTTCATTTTAGCCTCTTTTAGGACAGTTTTTGTTATGTGAAGCTATGTATATCCTTATTCAATGACTAATTTTATTCTCCGGTATGATTTAGTAGACTAAAAAGGAACATACTCTTTTTGTAATCCAAATATGCAGTTGATTTGGTGTTCGATATAGATAGGTCAAACTATTGTTCACAGCAATGAGATTACAGTGCCACGCTCTTGTGTACATAAATACAAGTTGTTATCATTATCACATTAATCCTTAAAATAGTCACAGAGAAAATGTCATTTAGTAGTTCTCTCCTTTGAAAGATTAAGCTGAAATTTACCAAGCAAGGTGTTGTCTAAGATAGCTGTTCTCAAACATTTTGGTCTTGGGAACTTTTTAAACTCTTAAAATTGTTGAAGGTAATTATTTCAAAACAAGTTAAAACAAAAATTGTGGATCCCAAAGACTGTAGGTTTATGCAGATTATGTCTGTCAGTATTTACTATATTAAAAATTAAAACTGAGAAATTTTTAAATAATATATACATACTAATTCCTTTGAAATGACAATTACCTATTAACATAACATAAATTATATTAACATAAATTTATATTTATTTCTTAAATTACTATATTTTTCAAAACTTATTTCTCTTGCAAATCTCTGTAAGTTCTGGCTTAATGTAAGACAACTGGATTCTCATGTCTGCTCTGCATTTGATCTGTTACAGTATGTTGTCTTAGTTGAAGTACACAGAGAAAATCCAGTCTCAAATAGATGTCTTTGCAAAAGGAAAGATTTTGTGTACCCTTTAACTGCATTCTAGAGATTCCCCAAGAGTCCTGCACTGCTCAAACCATTGATCTAAGATAACATAGTCAGACTACATTGGCAAGATTTTGAAAAGTCATGTTGATTTGTTTTTTATCATCAAAAGAGACAAAGATGAAGAAGGGTAAAAGGACCTGTGCCTGATATCTTTTAAGAAGGTATCTTGGAAGTTGCCATGTAACTTTTCTTTTTAATTTCTTTGGTCAGAATTTAGCAACATAGCCACATTTAGCTACAAGGAAAGTGGGATTATAGCCTTTATTGTGAGCAAACCTTGTTCCTACTTAGAATCAGGGGGTAACAAAATTACCAAAGAGCAATGGAAGAATCAATACTGACGTGGCAACTAGCAGATTCTACCACACTGTTCTGTAGACGATACTACTCAAAATTACTTACAAGAAATTTTATCAGAAGAATAATTCTTAAAGTAGTTGATTCCCTACCTTCATACTTCCAGATTCAATGGAGTCTGGGAGCCTGGCACTATCTTGCCTTTGCTGATAGCACTGGGCATGGTTTAAAAGCCACGTTTCTCTAAGGTTGGAAATATGAAACGATAGGATAAATCTATCTATTATGAAGATTCCTATATGCCTTTTACCTAGATTTACCAATTGTTAAACATTTATTCCTTTTCGTTTTATTGTTCTGTCTCCCTACACACTCACACACACAGTCACACACACATTTTTCTCGACTATTTGAGACTAAGTTGCAGACATGCTCCTTTACCCTTAAATGTATGTACATGCTAAAATCAAGGACAATCTCTTTCATAACCACAGTACAACTGACAAAATCAGGAAATCTACATTGATATGATGACTATTATCTAATCCCCAGTCAATATTCAAATGCCACCAATTGTCCCAATAATGTCTTTTGTACCTTCTTTCTTTTCCTGGACCAGGATCTAATCCAGTATTATACATTGAATATAGTTTGCAGGGTCTTTTAGTCTCCTTTAATCTGTGATAGGTCCTCAGCCTTTCTTTGTCTTTTATAATCTTAGCATTTTTTAAGAATATCAACCAATTACTCTGTAGAATATTCCACAATTTGAGTGTATG
>CAUYSK010081871.1:0-16192 GCA_963575035.1 Avahi laniger
CTCAAACTCCTGGGCTCAAGCGATCCTCCTGCCTCAGCCTCTCGAGTAGCTGGGACTACAGGCATGTGCCACCATGCCCGGCTAATTTTTTCTATGTATTTTTAGTTGTCCAATTGATTTCTTTCTAATTTTAGTAGAGACAGGGTCTTGCTCTTGCTCAGGCTGATTTCGAACTCCTGAGCTCAAACAATCTGCCCACCTCGGCCTCCCAGAGAGCTGGGATTACAGGTGTGAGCCACCGCGCCCGGCCTGCCACATTTCTTTTGCTGTGAACTTTATTCCTTGGTCAGAAGCAATGCATTTTGGAATACCACGATGGCAGATTTCCCTTGTTGCATAACCCATATATTGATTCCTTTACCTTCAGCTATTATTTCTCCTTCTCTCCAGTTGTCATTGATTTCTACCCAAACATTTCTACCTTTGGAAGGCACGTTAGGTTCAGCCACTGTTCTGGTCCAGGTTGCTGGCAGCCATACCAGCCTAGAAAGTGCCTCCCTCTCAGCCTGTTCCCATTCATGTAGAGTATGGTTACATCCGTACCAAACTAAGGACTGTCTCAACCTCTAGGCAATGCAGCTGCATTCACTGTCAACCCCAATTTTGCCAGATGGGGTGAAGGCACAGTCCACCCCATTAGGCCTGTAGGAATTTTGGCATGCTTTTTAAAACATAGAGTTGCAGTTTCTTGGTTAGGGATCATCTCTGCTTCCAGCACTGGTAATTGTAGACCTAGTCCTGGGACCAGTGCAACAAGCAAGAAAAAAGTTGAGGTGATGTGGGGAAGAATTGTGTAGTTGCATCAGCATTTCCCCCACATCGCCTTTTCACCTCATCCCTAGAAAAGTGGAGGAATCTAGAAATCTTTCTAGTGTGAATGCTCTATTTGTTCTCCTCATATTAAGTGTGAGCACACACTTGGGGAGGAGCTCTTTGTGCCTATATCTCCTCTCATTTTTGACAAGTATTTCAATGGCCCATTCTACTTCCTCTCTCTCTCTCTCTGTTTCTCTTTTTTTTTTAGAGACAGGGTCTTGCTGTGTTGCCCAGGTTGGTCTCAAACTCCTGGGCTCAAGTGATCCTCCCACCTCGGCCTCCCAAGGTGCTGGGATTACAGGCATGAGCCACCATGCCTGGCCCCATTCTAATTCTCTATCAAACCACCACTCTGAGGATGATATGCAATGCTGTATGTCCATTTGGTGTGTTATCTTTTTGCCCATTGATGGATACCATGAGGCTATAGAGTGTGTTCCTTGGTTTGAAGAAATGTATTAAATAACTTGGCAGTCCAAATTAGTATAGTATCTTCTGCTCCATTTCCTTTGTAGTATGTGAACATTCACATCTACCATGAGATCTGCAAAGTCCAGTCCAGAGTAAGTGTCTATTTCTGTCAGGACCTATTTATAGGCTCCTGGGAATACCGGCAGTAGTCCGGTGTGGTCTCCTTCCCCAGTCCGTGGACAATTTGCCCCATAGCTATCTGCAGTCTCTGACTTTCTTGCTGGCAGACAGGACAGTTCTTGTTGGCATTTTTTTGCCTCAGATGGTGCAGGACGAGCATGTCAACTATTAGCTCATCTCTATATTGCTGCAGCTCCCCCATGTGCACTCTTTTAATGGATCCAGGTGGCCACCTCAAGTGAGCGTAGCAGGCTATGCACTTGCTGGTTCCAATCACCTTTTGATCTGGGAAGAAATTTCTTTTGATGGGCATCAATATATCTTATTTTAATGCTCCCCTTGAATTTCTATAGTGCTTTCCATAGAGCCATGCCCCATATGGACATTCTTTTAATAGGCCGGTTTTCCATTAGCTAGGCCATTGGTCACTGACCATGTTTTGGTAAACACCAAACATAGAGTCTCTTATTGGTCATAGAAACTACTACTACTTCTACTACTACTATTACTACTACTACTACTTCTTCTTCTTTTTTCTTCTTCTTCCTCTTCCTCCCCTTCCCCTTCCTCCCCTTCCCCTTCCCCCTTCCCCTCCCTCTCCTTCTTTTTCTTCTTTTCTTTTCTTTTTTTGGTGAGACAGTGTCTTCTTCTCTCTCTCCATCTCCCTCTCCCTCTCCCTCTGCTCCTTCTTCTTCTTTCTTTTCTTTTCTTTTCTTTTCTTTTCTTTTCTTTCTTTTCTTCTCTTTTCTTTCTTTTCTTCTCTTTTTGTGAGACAGTGTCTTGCTCTTTTGCCCTGGAGTGCCCTGGAGGCTGGAGTGCAGTGGCATCATCATAGCTCACTGCAACCTCAAACTCCTGGGCTCAAGTGATCCTTCTACCCCAGCCTCCTGAGTAGCTGGGACTATAGGCACACACCACCATGCACGGCTAATTTTTTTTTAAATTTTTTGTCAAGATGGGGTCTTACTGTGTTGCCCAGCCTGGTCTCAAACTCCTGACCTCAAGTGATCCTCCTGCCTTGGCCTTCCAAAGTGCTGGGATTACAGGCATCAACCACCATGCTCAGTCCCAAGAAGCTTTTTGTTGGTCAGTTGAGAGCTGTTCATAGAGTGCCATACATGTGGCAATAGGATCTGTCAGTTCTTCTGGTGGTTCCAAAGTCGGCTCTAGAGGAAAAGAGGCTACCTGCTTGTCAATATGATGAGTACTGCCTTACAATCCTCCGGCAGCATGTTCATATATAAATAAATTCTTTCCATTATATTATGGAACTCTTCTGGGCACTGCCTTTTTTATTAGAGTGTTTCTCTGACATCACCCAAGACATTATGGGTATTTCAGGTATCAAGATTATTTTATGTCCTTCAGTCACAAATGGCACCACATCTGGAAATTCTCTGGTCCAAAATGCCCATTGCTGTTGAGTGGCACTCCTGGGCTTTTGCCATGAGCTACAGTCTCCGGAAGTATGAGTTGTAGACCTTTCAAACTCATGTCTGAGTGTGGATCATAAGGGCCCAAAAGTATGAAGAAAGCTACTGCTTTTTGCAATTCAGACATAGCCTGCTTGTTCTTATGCCCTTATATAAATATGGCTTTCTTTGGGGTTGTTTAATGGAGACAAGCTAGCAGTATTCTCAGATATGGCACATGCATCCTGCAAATTCCAAGTAACCTGATCACGTTCTGTGTTTCTTGCTTAGTGCCAGGGGTAGGCAATGATGGCAGTTCATTTTTTGTTACCTGTGTAATGTCAGGGGTAGATCCTGTCAAGGTTATTCCCAAGAATATCACCATTTCATTGGCCCTTGGATTTTGGTTGGATTTATTAACTAGCCTCTGTTGGTCATGTGTGTCACTATTATATTTAAGTCAGTCCTAGCTTGGTCTTCAGTTTCTGCTATTTTAATGATATCATCAATGTAGTGTATTATTATACTTGGGACCTGCATCAAGTCCAAATCCCTTCTAACCAAATTATGACAGTAAGATGGTGATTTCAAATAACACTGTGGAAATATAATAAATGTAAATCGGGATGCGATTGACTTTTTTCCATGTGATTGACTTTTTTCTGCTATCGAGATAGAGAAAAAGGTAATCGCAGAGTCAGTCACCGAGCACCAGTCTCCTTTAGTTTCCTGTATTTTTTCACTGCTGAAACCATATCAGGAACTTCTGATGCTGTAGGCAATACTATTTCATTTAAGCCTTCCTATTCTGCTGTCAGTCTCCCTGAGCCACCTTTTTCACAGGCCACACAGGGCTATTCTAAGAAAATTTGTTGGATCAGCACCTCTGCTTCTAACACGTCATTAAAGTGGCAATCTCTTTTTGTCCACCACGTATTCTGTACTGCTTCAAATTAACAACGTGTATGGGCTCAGGCAATTCTAAAGATTCTCACCTATCATGTGCAATTAATATTGGCCAAGTGGGGAACTTACGTGCCTTCTGTTTTACAATACCAGGTAGGGGAAGTCTTCCCCAGCCAGACATGATATCCATCTCAATAATACATTTAGGTAAAGGAGATGTAGCCACTTCACATCGAGTCCACTCAAACATTCCGATTTTCATCCACTTTCACCTTAACTCCATTAACTGTTGCATCCCTCTATCCTCCCGATCTGACTGTGGCCTCTGTTAGAACTTTACCATCAGATTTTCAAATCATAGTTCGTTATACGGTACTTCCATGTCAAGGAGTCCCAGAAAAGTTTCTTTACCTCTTGGCTGTTTTTTTTTTTTTTTTTGAGACAGAATCTCACTCTGTTGCCCAGGCTAGAGTGCCGTGGCATCAGCCTAGCTCACAGCAACCTCAAATTCCTGGGCTCAAGCGATCCTCCTGCCTCAGCCTCCCAGTAGCTGGGACCATAGGCATGAGCCACCACACCCGGCTAATTTTTTGTTTCTATTGTCAGTTGCCAGGGTAATTTTTTTCTATTTTTAGTAGAGACGGAGGTCTCACTCTTGCTCAGGCTGGTCTCGAGCTCCCGAGCTCAAGTGATCCTCCCGCCTCGGCCTCCCAAAGTGCTAGGATTACAGGCGTGAGCCACCGCGCCCGGCCTACCTCCTGGCCATTTTACCCACACATGTGCATATGGCCTTGGGTCTCCATCCAAGAGGAATCATGAGCCCATACTGACAATAAATGAATGAATGAAGAAGGGAAAGATCGCCCACGTGGTCGAATGCCAATTAATGTGAAAGGTATGACAGAGTTATAAAAATAACCATTTTGCAACTGAGTAGAAAAAGCAAATTGTTTTTTCCCCTACTCTACTCTCACGACACAGAACGTTTCTGTGACCAAATGTGTGTAGGGTTTTCCCCACACACCAAGCAAGCAATCACTTCTGCAGCAACACCAGCTGGGTGTCCTGTAATTCAACTCCATTCTGACACTGTCTACCTGGAGGTAGCATCAGATCCCACAGGTTGAGGGCTCAGTGCTACAAGGCTGCCCTCCCACTTCACACACCAGTTACAAGTCCAGGCTTCCAAGAACTTCTGACTGACCCACTATAAATTGGGGTTCCCGTGACCCCTCGTGAGGTTCACTTATATACTTATGTTTATGGCTTATTATAAAGCTGTTACAAAGGCTATAGATGAAGAGATGCAGAGGGCAAGGTATGTGGGAAGGGGTACAGAGCTTCCGTGGCCCCTCCAGGTGTACCACCCTCTGGGGACCTCCACATATTCAGCTATCCAGAAGCTCTGGAGAGAAATTAGGAGCTGTATGTCAGGAAACGTGATGAAGAACAAATCCGTATTTCACCATATCACAGTCCACTGTCCATTTCTCCCACATCCCCACCCCTGCCGTGGTCTTCAAACACGAATTCCTTATTTCAAAACGGTCACGGAAGTTGAAGAATACTGACACATTACTAGAATCCTATTCAGTCATTGAGAATTAGTTCACTCCATCATCATATCAGATGAAAATATCTCTCAGGGCAAGGCCCCTCAAGTTGGCAGGCTTCCATCCCTCTTGTCAGCTTCCAAAAGCAGGAGTGGTACCAACAAACACATAGCTCTGTCCTTTCAGGCAGCTGGTGTGATTGAGCTAAGAGACAGTATCCCTTGCTCTGAGCTTCTTTCGAGGTATTAATACAATATTGGATTTCCCTTATTACATAACTCATTTATTCATTCTTTTCCCCTCGTCTACTATTCCTCTTTCTCTCCATTTACACCCAAACGTTTTCACCTTTGGAAGGAGCTCGGTGCGGTCTACACTGCAGGCGGCAATGCTAGATAGCAGCTGCCTCCCCCTCAGTCCACTCCCACTCACACAGGGTGGGTTACATAGCTGCCAAACTAGCGGGCTGCTTTGACTACCAGGCAATATAGCCGCATTCACCCTTAGCCCCAATTTTGCCAGATGGGGTGAAGGCACAACCCACCCCCATCAGGCCCTTAGGAATTCTGACATAAGGTTTAAAAACACAATTGCCGTTCTTGCTGAGGAATCATACCTGCTTTCAGCACTTGTCATTGCAGCCCTGGTCCTAGGACTACTGCATCAGGTAGGGGAAAGAAAAAAAAAAGTTGAGATGATGTGGGGAGGAGAAAGAAGTATAATCATTCTACCAAGGTACCCTTGGGAAGAATCACATAGTCATCCCAGCATCCTTCCCCGCCCCCTTCCCCAGAGCAACCAGAAGAGCAGAGGACAACCTAGTGGGGCTCTCCTTTAGTCACCCTCATGTTGATTGTGAGCACACACTCATGAAGGAGTGTAAGCCCCTGCCCTTCGTGCTTCTATGTCCCCCTGTCTTAATCAGCTGGTGTTTTAATGGCCTGCTCCACTTCGCTATCAAACTGTTACTTTGAGGAGGATATCTCTCTGCCCATTGCTGGACATCATGGGCTGCACAATGTCTTCCTTGGACTGAGGAGATGAAAGTTAGCTGTTCGAATCCATGCTATATCTTCTGTTCTGGGTGTTTTTAGTTTTGTGGCACTCTGAGCATTTGCATCTCCCAAAACCCAGTCCAGAGTCAGTGTCTGTTCCTGTCACCACCCATTTGCAGCGCCCCCCTTCCCCAGGGCTACCAGCATCAGTCTCAGTTTCCAGCTCTGGGCGGGGCCTTCCCAACAAGGGAATTTGCCACATAGCCATTTGCGGCCCCTGTCTCTTTTGCTGGCAGACAGAACAATTCTCATTGGCGTTTTGTGCCTCAGAGGGTGCAAGAGGAACGTGTTTAGATCCTCCCCCATCCCTGTGCTGCTGCAGTACCCCCGCATCTACACATTTTATAGACCCAGATGGCCACCCAAAGGCCGCACATGGGGATTTCTGCTTATTGATTCCTATCGCCTTCCAAACCTGGAAGGGAGTTCTTCTGATAGGCATCAACAATTTTGTTTTAAAATTTTTTGTAGAGACGAGGTCTCACCATGTTGCCCAAGCTGGTCTCGAACTCCTGGCCTCAAGCCATCCTCCCCCTTCGGCCTCCCAAAGTGCTGAGATTACAGGTGTGAGCCACCGTGCCTAGCCAGACATGACCTATTTTAATGCACCCTTCACATTGCCATAGGGTCATGCCCCATAGGTACATTGCATTAATAGGCCAGGTTTCCATTGCTCTTCTTTCTAACCATGTGGCCAGGCCATTGGCCACTGTCTATGAGTCACTAAAAACCCAAACACAGGGGCTTTTACTATCATCTGATTTTTTTATCATGGCTACGAAATCATCATTCAGTTCAGCCCACTGAGTGGACTGGTTTTTACCTTCTTCAGTCAGTGGCATCCTTCCAAATAGGATGTTGTCTGTGCACCTTGGAACTGCTATCCACAAACCCAGCAGCTCTTCTGCTGTCAGTAGAGCTGTTTATAGGGCACTGTCCAAGAATCTAGCAGCTCCTCACACAGTTCCAGAGTCAGTCCTAGGGGAAAAGAGGCTCCCTGCTTGTGGATAATGGATACTGTGGGTGCCTCCTTATATTCTCCCAGTTGCATGTTCCTACATAAACCATTTCCATTTTATTATTGAACTCTTCTGGGCATCACAAGCTCCATTAGAGTGTTTCTATGGCATCACCCAAGACATTGTGGGAATTTCACGTTTTAAGATTATTTTGTGTCCATTAGTCAGAGGGGTAGCTTCAGTTGATGTCCAATAGCAACATAGTACACCCCCACAGTGGTTTCGCTTTCTGTGGTTTCAGTTACCTGTGGTCAACTGAGGTCCAGAAGTATTAAATGGAAAATTCCAGAAATGAATAATTCATAAGTTTTAAATTGCACAGTATTCTGAGTAGCGTGATGAAATCTCACCACATCTCCATCTGTCCAGCGTTATCCTGCCCAGGACGTGAATCACCCATTTGTCCAGCGTCTCCATGTCGTATATGCTACCACCCCTCATTTAGTCGCCATCTCAGTTGTCAGATCAGCTGTCGTGGTATTGCAGTGCTTGTGTTCAAGTAACCCTTAGTTGACTTCATAATGGTCCCAAAGTGCAAGAACAGTGATGCTGGCATATTGTTATAATCATTCTATCTTATTATTATTATTTGTTTTTGTTAATCTCTTATTGTGCCTAATTTATAAATTTAAACTTTATCATAGGTATGCATGTATAGGAAAAAAACAGGGTATAATTTATCTAGGCTTTGGTCCTATCCGAGGTTTCAGGCATCCACTAGGGGTCTTGGAATGTATCCCCAATGGGTAAAGGGGAACTACTATAACTGGCCCTCAAGTGAAAATTCTCTAGTCCGAAGTCCTTAGTAGTCATTGCTGGGGGACACTCATAGGCTTCACAGAGAATTTGTCCCTCCCAGCACTCCAGCTTCTGTTCTGCACTGCGTGTACTCGGGTAGTCTTACTGGTTCCCATTTAGCATGTCTAAGTAATGTTGCTGGAAGGGCAGATGTACATGCCTCAGTTTTGCAATACCAGAAAGGGGAAACAATTCCCAGTCGTAGACAACATCCATCCCCACAATACGATCAGCTAAAAGAGATACAACCTCTTGACATAAAGCATCTTCCAATGTCCCAACTCCCCTATAAACTTTTACCTTAATTCCATCAACCCTTACTTTCCTAACTGCGCCTCCATTAGGACTTTATCCACAGGTTTTGGTTTTACAATGCTAGGTAGAGGAGGTGTTCGCCACCCAGACATAACATCCATTCCCATAAAACATTCAGGTAAAGGAGACACAACTTTACATAAAGTCTCTTTAAACACTGCTACTTTCATAATCCCGTCAACCTTAACATTTTTATGTTCTCTTAATCTAACCGAGTCAGGGCTTCACCAATGGATCTTGGTAGCACAGAGTGTGGGGCTCCCATATCAAGGAGTTTCAGGAACTTTTCTTCACCACCCCCTGACCATTTTACCCACATGTGTACATAAGGTTTGGGGACCCCAGCTCGAGGTTAAGCCAAGGGATCCTTTATCTTGAGAAACCTGCCTCGCCGTTGCCCTAAACAATTGTTGGTCAGCTTTTTCATTGTAATTCTGCCTTCTGGTTTTTAAAATCCCCCTAAACTGGGATAAATGGAATGGATTGGTTTGGGGCCCTTTAAGGTTAGGAGACTTTCAGGGAATCTCATTGGTCCACCCAACTTTCCACAGTGTCTTAATCGATTTCCATTTTATTCACTCCATTTCTTTCTTTTTTCGTGTGTGAGATGATAAAACTTTAATAAACACAGAGAATGGCAATCACAGCAGTCAGGGTGGTAGTTACAGAGCTCCATGCTCCACCACCCAGAGGTGGAGTCAAGTTAATGGCAATGTTCCCATTCTTTTTTTTTTTTTTTTTTTTTGAGACAGAGTCTTGCTCTGTTGCCCGGGCTAGAGTGCCATGGCGTCAGCCTAGCTCACAGCAACCTCAAACTCCTGGGCTCAAGCGATCCTTCTGTCTCAGCCTCCCAAGTAGCTGGGACTACAGGCATGCACCACCATGCCCGGCTAATTTTTTATATATATATTTTTAGTTGTCCAGATCATTTCTTTCTATTTTTTTAGTAGAGATGGTGTCTCGCTCTTGCTCAGGCTGGTCTCAAACTCCTGACCTTGAGCGATCCACCCGCCTCCGCCTCCCAGAGGGCTAGGATTACAGGCATGAGCCACTGCGCCCAGCCGTTCCCATTCTTAAATTGGGAGGTAAGCTCACAGGTCTTCTTTATGTTACACTCTAACTTACGTGTATGTTACGTATATATTCCAAAAGCCAAGAAAATAATGGAATAATAGTAATTTAAAAAGCAGAAGGGAGGGAGAAGAGTGTTGCAGCAGAGGGAATAGCATGGGGAAAAGGCTCAGAGGAGAGAGCGTTCACAGTGCCTTTGGGGAACTGAAGGTCACTGTCAGAGTCAAATGAAGCAAATAGGCAAGGCAAACAGGCAAGGGACTCAGCACAGAGCTGGGAACACCGAGATGCTGGAGAAAGATCTGCTGAGTCACTTAGTGGCTCAATGCTTCCTTGCACTGCCACTCACAGAAGTGCTGCATAGGTGATGGGGCTGGGCTTGGGGAAGGGGGTCTCTGAGAAAAGTCGGTGCCCATCAGAGGACAACAAACCCTGCCAGAAACAGGCGGGCTATTTTGGGCCACCTGCCTCAGGCTTCTGGTCAGGGGCACCAGATGGCCAGCGGGACTCAGAGGTTTTGGGGGCGTTTTAGTGTGGAATTTTAGAATCAAGTAACTGCAAGATATTTACTGGTCCTGCAAAACCTCCAGTGATGGAAGCCAGGTGCTGGAATTTCTTCCTGCCCACCTCACTTTCCTCATCCATAAGAAGCAGATAACACTATCAACCTTCATGGGGTCTGTTTGGGAACCAAAGGACAGATTCATTCATTCATTCTTGAATGAACAGCCTGGGCTGGGCAGACAATAGTGAACAAGTCTGGTCCCTGCCCTCAAAGAATAATGGCTAGGAAGACAAACAAATATCATACAAATTAAAATTACAAATTATAAGAAAAAAAAGGATGTTGTAAGAAAAATAAAGGAGATATGAATTTCGATTTGGGGGAGTAGTTAGAAAAGACCCCTGAGAGAAAGGAGCATTTAAGATGAAAACTGAAAGATGAGTAAGAGTCAGAAATTCATTAATTCCTTTAAATACCTACCTAGTGCCTATTCTGTGCCAGGCACGATTCTAGGGGCCAGGGCTATAGCAGTGAGTAAAAGAGTCAAGCATCCCCTCCCTAGGAGCCTACACGGCAAGGCAGGGGTGTGTAAGACAGTAAGCAAATATGTAAAGGGACAAACAGCAGGCACACAGGAGGGGGAACAACTCCAGACAGAGGAAGAGCCGGCTTAAAGGCCTGGCATAAGGATGTTGAAGCATCCGACAGAGCGGAGGGGCAGCTGAGATGAGGATGCAGATGTGGGTGGGTGCCAGATCCTGCAGGGCCAGAGAATGGTTTTCTACAAGGATCAGGAAGCTACTGGAAGCGAGCAGCACAAGATAAATAAGACCCTCACATAGAGGGTGCTGACGATGCGGTAGCCACGGCTATGCGAGGCACAGGAATCCAGGCTCCTGCTCGAACGGAGACTCCTGGGACACGCTGAGCCTCTGTAGGTGTGGCGGGCTGGATGCATCCAGGGACCAGGACAGGGCTGCCCTGGCTTCTGCTACCTTCTGCAAAGGAGCGCAACCTCGGCAAGTGATTGATGACTCTGAGTGACGATTTTCTCACCTATAAAATGAGGAGCACCACCAGCTTCATCAGGTCGCTCAGCCTGGTGCTCAGCAAACAGTGGCTGCAGTTGTGTTTATAGGGTACCTTCCGTAACCTGCTGTCTCTTGGCCTGGGCCACCTCTGTGCCCTGGCCGGCTCTACCTCCTCTGCCGGCTCAGCCCAGTGCTCCTCTACCCCTGGGCTGCTCACACTGAGACAGGGGCTTTGCTTAAGACCCTAGTGAAATAGCAAAGGAGAAAATGCTTCTTTTAAGAAAAAAATGCTTCTTTTAAGGGTGTCCTGTCCCCCCGCCCACCTTTCCAGCAAGGCAAATGATAACTGAGGACAAATATAGCTGCATGATAAAATCCCATTTATCTTCAACAGAGAGGGAGTCCTTACAGAAGGTCCCAAAACAAAAATGGGCAAAGAAAATGAATAAGCAACTCCCAAAAGTATATAGTATGTTAAAAACAAACAGATTAACTAGTAGTCAAAAGAATGCCCATGAAAACAGACACTATCTCAGCATCAAGACACCCAAATGCCAATAGTGTTCATTCATTCATTCGTTCAAAAAAAAAAATCTCGAGTTACAATGGTGACCGTGACAACAGAACCCTGGCCCTCAGGCTTGCAGTCCAGTGTGAGCACAGATGGTATCTGAGGCTTGAAATGTACCCACCTTTTGACTTAGTAAAATCACCTTCTAAGAATTTTTCTGAGGAAGCTACCCCTGATGAACATAAAGATTTATGGACAAGGACGAATATCACTGCATTATTTATGCAACTGAAAACCAGAAAGGACCTAAATGCTCAGCAATGCGGAAGTGGCCAGAACAAATTCCAACAGCCCAATGACGTATTTTAAATCATGCTTTTTTAAAAAAATAGGAAAATGAAGTGGAAAAGCAGGATATTCAACTGTATCTACAGTGTCTTTGCAGTTTTAATTTTATCTATCTGTGGCTGTGTATTTAGAAAGAGAAAAGAGATGGGAAGGGAACACACCGACCAGCAATTGCACGTTGTAAACATCCCAGGTGGTGCAAATCATTTACCTGATAAGTCCTGCATCTAGAATATACACAGAACTCTTTCAACCCAGTAATAAAAAGACAAACAACTCAATTTTCACATGGGCAAAGAACTGAACAGACATTTCTCCAAAGAAGACACACAAGCATCCAATAAGCACGTGACAGATGCTCGACATCGTCCGCTGTCAGGGAAATGCACATCAAAACCACGGTGAGATGCACTTCACACTCCCTAGGATGGCCGCGATCAGAGTGACAAGCTGAACATCGTACACCCCTGAAGGGAATGACAAGTGGGGCAGTCGCTTTGGAAAACAGTCTGGCAGTTCTTTAAATAGTTAAACAAATTCCACTCCCAGGCAAAGAAAAATATATGTCCGCATAAAAACTTGTAGGTTAATGCTCACGGCAGCATTATCCCTAATAGGCAAAACGTGGGGACAACCCAGTGTCCATCAATGGACTGACAGATAAACAAAATGTGGCAGAGCCACGCAACAAACATTACTCAGCAATAAAAAGAAACGAAGCGCTGATACATGCTATGACATGGATGAGATTTGAAAGCATTCTGCTAAGTGAAAGAAGCCAGTCACAAAGGACTATGTACTGCATGATTTCATTTATATGCAATGTCCAGAATCTATAGACAAAAACATCTAGGTCAGGGAGTGAAGGAACGGGGAATAGGGAGTGATGGCTTAAAGGTCAGGGTTTCTTTTGAGGCTAACTACAATGTTCTAAAATTGTGGTGATGGATGTACAACTTATAAAACACTGAAAACCAATGAATTTTGTACTTTTAATGGCTGAATTGTATGGTGTGTGAATTATATCTCAATAAAGCTGTTTTTTGAAAATTCCAGATGGCGAGATTAACAAGTGATTTTTATTTTCTTCTTTAGACGTTCCAACTTTTGTTTTTCTTACAATGAGCGTATCTTACTCTTACGGTTAGCAAAGAGTCAAAGTGTACCACCAAGGTGCTGATGCCTTTCCTTAGTGACAGCCACCATGCCAGCTGCCGGCATGACGGCACACCCCTTCTCCCAGCTCCTCGAGGGGTGTGAGGAGAAAACCAAGGCCCAGGCTGCACGAGGTCCCTCAGCGACATGGCAGAGCTGGAGATGGAACTCCAGCTTTCCCAGAGCCCACACCCTTTCTACTAATAACAACTTCAGACAGCAAATCACGATGGGGCACCCAGGTACACGAGGCTGGTCTCTTCACGTGACCTCCTCAAGTAAGTACTCCCCTCGAAGCTAGAGGTGGCCAAGGAGAGCAGCAGGAACTCTGACCCGAGTGCCAGTGCCAGGCCACCCTTGGCTAAGTGCCTCCCCTGTCTGGCCTGTGGCCTCATTTGTAAAACGAGGAGGTTACCCCTCTACCCCTGAGATAAGGGAGGGGCCTATGCTAGTCCCGGATTCTCTGGACTAGGTGGGCAGTGAGCACGAGCATTTGGACCTAACAGCTGGTGGTGGCACACTAAGTCAGATGGCCCGATGTGCTGACGCCTGCTCTACTCGCTGGCCTCGAGCTTCCTCCCCTGGGACCAGACAGGATCAGGCTGCTGTCAGACTTGGGAGCTCTGAGCAGGGGTCCATGAGGGCACCATCTCGGGGCTCTGTCTGCACACTCCCCCAACTCCATTCTAATGCAACACACTCACTGAACACCTGCTCTGTGCCTGGAACTGTGCTGGGCACACAGCAGGGACCAAGATGGCCCAGCCCTGCCCTCCTGGGGCTCCCAGTCCAGTGGGGAACACAGACCCATCCCCAGACAGGGACGACCCTGAGTGGGCAGAGCTGGGACGGGGGAACCGGAAAAGTTCAGCACTGCAGACCTCAAGGGCTGAGTCCAGGAAGGAAGGAAGGCAGCAAGGAAGGCAGCTCCCCAGGGAAATGAGCACTGTCTGGTCATTATGATCAAAGGGGGCAGAACTGGGCCAGGAAGCAAGGATCCCAAGCCCATGACAGAAGATTACAGAATAAGGAGTGACAAGGAGAAAGAAGAGGGAGGAGTTGTGGAAGCTTGAGCTGGGCAGCTACTGGCTGGCCACCCCTGACACCTGTGACACACCTCTCTGTTGGTAGGGTTGGGCAATCAGGTCACCTGCCACAAAGGTAGAAAAGCAGATCAGTTACCAGAACCTCAGCTCCCGCCCCATGACACGGAAGAGGTCCTGGGGTCCAGTCACTCCCCTAAATGGCAGGGTGTCCTACACAGAAAGGTGGGGAACAGACACACAGTGGGAAAGGACCTTGGGTACCATCTTGCTGCACAGAGAGGGCAAGTGTGCTGACCTATGACCCACAGCAAGTCAACAGCAAAGACGGGTCTATGTTCCAGTCCTTCACTCCCACGTTCCCACCAGGCTGGCAGGGGGACACCAGAGGCAGGCTTGCTGCCCCCACGGCCCCTCTTCTTCTCTTCTCACTTCCTTTCCTGGACCCGGGGCTGCGTGAGGGCAGGGACCGTGCAACTGGCTCATGGCTAGTGCCGAGAGGGCACTGCCCACCACTTCCTTCTCCAGCTGCCAACTTAGCTCCTGCTCAGAGCTCGGCACAGGCCACACGGTGTGGGCACCAGGGATGTGGTGGCACCAAACCAAGCACACCCCTGTCTTGCAATGCTTACAGTCCAGGGGGCAGGAGAGAACATCAGTAGGCCTACAGAGGGACAGCTCACTGACCCCCAACAGGGGAATCCACCCAGAGGGCCAGGAAGGATATTCACTCCATTTCTTAATAACCATCTAAAGATTTCCACCCTGCTGGGATGAGTACCATGACTCTCCCCTTGCTTTTTCCTCTTAGTTTCACCCCATCAATGTTTTCTTTATTCACCTTATTTCTTAATAACAGGTTAAAAATTTTCACCTCCTTGGAAGGAGTCCTTTGACTCTCCTCTCTGTCTTTCCCCATTATTTCATTAATTAACTTAATGTTTTTATTTGCATCTGTAAGACTCAGGAGAAGAAGCTGGGACAGCAAATCCAACAAGGCTTCTTGGATTATTGCTTGATTTTGCAGGAGTACCGGTCACATGGGACACCCACACAGAAGGGGACCCCTTAGCCAAAGCACCTGCTAGGACCCGGGTAACAGGCATATTCAGTGGGCGAATATCTCGGTGATCATAAAGCCAGTCCCACATCGCTTGCATACAAAGCACATCAGCTGCTTCATTTGGGGTGCTCCACTCGGCATTTATAGGTGGAGTTGGGCAGTCCCCCTTCTCAGGGTAAACAGACCTTACAGTGGCTTTTCTGCAGTCCACCAGGCTGGCAGGTCCCTGAGGAATAACCTCCTGTGTGTCTGGATCCAGTACAGCCACCTGTGATTGTTCCATAGTGAGCTGTGGGTCCTGCATCAACCCAAACACGCTCTTCCACCCTGCAGCATTTAAAACCAAAGAAAATACTCCTAACTTAGTTACTCTCACAATCCCTTTTAGTAAAGGCTCCTAAGGAAGCTGATGATACCAATCTACAAAATCGAACAATTCCTTCCCACTGGTACAGAAAGGTTGGCATTTGTCCCCAAGGCTGCATCAGAAGAACAAGGACAAGTGATTTGAGGAGAAGGAAAGGGAGGTTTATTAACTTGCCAGCAAAGGAGGAGGATGGAGACTTCCATTTTAAAGGGCCATTTCTAAGCAGAAATACAGAGTTTTCAAAGGGGGGTTTTCAGCTTCAGGCTATTTTAACTACAGTGGATGGTCCTGATCAGTCCCATCTCCAGTGGGAGATTGGAGACTAGCTCCAGACTTCTGTCCAGACAGTTGAGCCATCTCCTGTGGAACAAAAAACAAAGGATAGGCCAGGCGCGGTGGCTCACGCCTGTAATCCTAGCACTCTGGGAGGCCGAGGCGGGTGGATCGCTCAAGGTCAGGAGTTCTAGACCAGCCTGAGCAAGAGTGAGACCCCGTCTCTACCAAAAAATAGAAAGAAATTATCTGAACAACTAAAAATATATATATATAGAAAAAATTAGCCGGACATGGTGGCGCATGCCTATAGTCCCAGCTACTCGGGAGGCTGAGGCAGGAGGATCGCTTGAGCCCAGG
>CAUYSK010081872.1:0-14576 GCA_963575035.1 Avahi laniger
AGAGAGAGAGAGAGAGAGAGAGAGAGAGAGAGAGAGAGAGAGAGAGAAAGAAAGAAAGAAAGAAAGAAAGAAAGAAAGAAAGAAAGAAAGAAAGAAAGAAAGAAAGAAAGAAAGAAAGAAAGAAAGAAAGAAAGAAAGAAAAGATAGAAATCTGGAAAATTAGGATAAATATACATCCTTGGCATGCATATAATCCGAAATGAGGAATAACGTAGTTGGCTAGCCAGGATCCTGCCCTCCATGACATAACAACCTGTCGTTACCTGTTGCAATCCTAGCATCTCTCGGGGCCCGCTTGCACCACAAAGTATGCCCTGATGTCCTTTGTCAGGCATCTACCTCTGAAACCCCCAGAGCACCACCCCTTTAAAGGAAGGCAAAGCTTGAACGTGTGGGTGCTGCACATGCTGAGGAATGGGGATTTCATTTCACTCAGGAACAAAGCTGCTGTCCTTATTACCTGGCATCTGCACCCCGATTCTGTGACCTACACACCAGCCTTCAGCATTGGGTTTTTCCTATATCCAACTTCAGTTTCAGAACCTTTGTCCGTATATCTGGTCATATTCTTTTTTCCTGATTCTGATCTTGTTTTTCACCCAGTTTTTCTCACCTGGATTTGATGTTTCCTTGCCCCCTTCCTGTACCTTCAGCGCTGACCAAGATCTGCACATCTGCCTGTTCCTCGTTCCCAGGAAAAGCACCCAGGTCCCAGCCCATTCTCCCCCATTTTCCCAAGCAGAAAATTCCTTGAGTTAGGACAACATCGCAAGAAGTGCTTTCTGCTGTTCCTGGACTCCCATAGCGCTGATGATTTACACCATTCAATGTCAGTTTTCCTATAGTTACAAAGCTAATAAATGGTGGAGGCAGAATTTAAAACAAGAGATTGTGTGGTTCATGCCCATGTGCTTTACTTTTAGTGATATTTCTCAAACTATGCTCCTTGGACGACTTGTTCTAGAATCATAAGATTTGCACATTTAAAGTTAAGATCCCTAGACCCACCTTAGACCAGAATTTGTTGAGATAAGGTCTATAATTCTTAATTTTCATAAGCTCTACTATTAATTTTTTTAGATATATTAACGTTTGAGAACCACTGATTTAGAATATAAACAAATATCCATCTCTGAATCCCTCAGATCCCACGTACCACTTATTATGATCCTCTGCATGTAGTATCTTACACACAGGAGAATACAGAAAAATGAGAAGGTCGTAGGTCTGGACCCCCTTACCTCTCATAGCTCCCACCAGAGTGAGTGAGCTCAGATGTTTATGGAAGGCTTGTCCCAAGTCTCGGAACTGCACTCCCTCCAACCGGACCTGGCTGGGCTCCTCTGGGAAGGACTGAATGATCACTCTGGCCCCCAGATCCCTAGATCCCAGGATCTTCTCGCTCATGGAGTACAAACAGTGCTGCAGATTACCTGAAATATGAAATAAAGTCCAGAGGACCCAAAGCATGTAATACATGCTTCTACGCAAATCCCCCAGTTTGAAAGGCACCGTCAGCACAAAGGACAAGCCATTACTGTTCATTTTGTTTAATAATCTTACTTCCCTTTTTCTTTGATTCTCCTCTGTAGATTATTAATTAAAAGATCTGATAACTAGGATCATGATGTTGCCTTCACTCTATTATTTCCAGAAACTCCCAAATCAATCACCTTAATTACTGTCACAAAGAGGCAGACTATAACCCACAAACCCAACCTAAATAGATGCTTATTTCAATCCAAAAGATCCCCTGGAGGGAATGTGCAATAAAATGACCTTCTTGTGGTTGATAATTGTAGGGAAGAGATGTGAGCCCTGAATATAATCGCAGCACATTTTAGTATTAAGCAAACTGTCCGATGGGGTTTCCCCTTTACTGTGCTATTTTATAGTTTGGGGACTTAGCAATAATGCCACTATCGAAATGGCAAAGGGCTCCAGAGAAGTAACTCAGCAGCCCCTGGACCAACACCTCCTTCCCCAGCTGAGTTGCTAGTGAGGACAGCAAACCCCCTGAACCTAACACACACACATAACTACTATTGTTACCAAATGTTGCGACCTCAGGATCCAGGACATTTTCTGTTAACGCGTGGCATTTGGTCAGAATGCCAAATCTGACTAATCTCAGAATGGAAAAGAAATCATCTCCTGAATCGATTTTTTGTTATTCATGTTAATGAACCAAACAAACACCAATGGTAAAAAAAAAATCACTGCATCATTCCACAGTAAATTTGAGTCCAGTCATCTGCTAACACCCAGAGAATGAACGCATAAGAGGTGAATGAAGAGATATTTTATATTTGTATGCTTTATCACAATTTTGATTATCTGTGCCAACGATCCATAACATTTTTAAATGGCCAGGCCTTTTGTTATTGGATTTAGCGACCTTATTTCCACACTTCGGCCCCATATAAAGAAGGGGTAAGTGACTTATTTTGAGAATATTATAATTATGTTTAAGATTTGTGATGAAATCAAGGATGTTTTCTATTAGGAGCTTACAGATTCACAAGGCTTAAACCTAGAAGCATGGTCTCACTGGCAGCATGAACAAAAGCAATGTTTTTCAAAGTATGATCTCAGATTACCTGTGTGAGAATTGCCAAGAGAATCTGAACAGAATGCAGGTCCCAATTCACAGAACTGTTAAAGTTGGCAGTCATTGGATTCTAATACATTGTTATTCAAACTTATTTTCAGAATGACACATCTGTGAGTAGGTGACTTAGGTGAGGGGGTGAGGTCAAGGTCTCTCTCCACTAGTAACACTTCCCCACTCCCAACCACATGGCAGCATTATACCCACATGCACCAACATGTAGACATGACATAAATACTCAACTCCAGCTCTGACATTTCTTCCAGACTCCACACATCACCAGACATCTCTACTCAGCTGCTGTCCTAGCATCTCAGTCTCGACAGGTACAAATTTAAACTCATGATCACCACCCTCCCACCCCAAAATCTGCTCCTCTTCCCATCCCAGCAAATAGCCTCATCATCCATCCAGAGCTCATGCCTGGAAGTCATCCTCGACACGTACACCATCCTGGACCAAAGTTGACAAATGATGTCTTCACAACATATGAAAGCCTCATAATCTACAGCCTGGGAAACCAAAACATAACCTAGTAAACTAACCATCCCTGAAATAGATGTTTAATAGGTACATCAGTGTGATTCAGTGCCTGCTATTCTACTAGAAGATAAATTGACTTTTCCACCATTTACCCAAATATGTGGTAGTTCGCTGAGAAAACAAACCCCAAAAGGGGAGGGTGGCGGGGGAGCCCTACAAGTCTAATCAATGAGAACGTGCTGCCTGCGACTCTGGCATTACACTTTTCCTAAGAATCTTAGAAGGGGCCTAGAATCAGGTTAAGACCTCATTACAACACCAAACTCAGAAATGTAATTTCACTCTCCAGATTTAATTCTTTAACAGAAATACATTCCCCAGAGAAATAATTAATTTATCGTGTCTTTTGTCTTTTGTCTATCTTTTCCACAAGCTTGTCGGGCAGTAGGGGTACAGGAGTGGGAGGATGACATGACAATTCACCAAGAACATTCCAAAAATTACAGAATATTATGGACTTTCAAAGGTTAAGGGCTTATTCCATTTTTAAAGAGGCCAACCATAGCCATGTCACATAGCATTTGACGGTGACAACATTCTTCTTCACTCATTGGACGTTCCAACAAAATGCTTTTCTACCTTGCGAGGCATCAGCTTCCTGGCATGAAGCAAGGAGCTCCATCCTCTCACTGGTGAGATTTCCCTGTATGGTAATACTCCTGGTCAGAAGAGCCACTGTGACTTTTAAAACACGGTGCTCTCCAGCCACCCAACTCTGCGTAAAGTTGTGAGAATATCTGAAAAAAAGAGGAAGATACATCTGAAAACATCACTCCAAATCTTATTAGGAATAGTAAGCCACTAGATAAGTTTAATTCTTTCTTAGGGGTCTGTTTCTTTAGCAACTCAAATACAGAATAGTAACCTGCAGGCACCAGTATGTGAAAATTAGGAACTGTGCTGATTATTACACTGACCACTTGCTAGAAGGCAGAAGTTCCAGAGTCTTACAAGAGAAAGTTATTTAAGTCTAAATCGTCAAAACATTTCATGCTTTGTAATTTTCTTGTCAAAATGTTAGTATTATTTAATGTAAAAATGCATCGCTGAAAGACAAATGAATGTCCAGATCCCAACACAATCAAGACCTCATCTTCTCTCATGTACCCTTAGCCAAGGTGACACTCAGTACCTCAAGGGTGATCTGAGATAGAGGTCTGCCTCGTGCACACGTTCCACAGTGACAATCTCTTCCCTCGGTTTGGCACCTTCGACACCTGTTCCACTGATGATGACAACTTCATCCCCAGGCTGCCAGTCCACAGCGTCTTCCAGAGCCAACACTGTGTCTTGGGCATGGGCAGCTGCTCGAAGATGGGTGACAATTACTTCTGGTAGTGAACCTAAAGCAGCCCAAGGAAAATGTGTTTAGATATTTTAATAGTTAATAAGAATGTGATGTTATTCAGCCAAAGAATTCTGTGCAAGAAGAACCTGGGAAAGCAAGCGTCAGCATAGATAAGCACCAAATTTTGGATATTCATTTTGTTTTCTTTGATATTAGTTTTCTCATCTATAACAAGTGTCAATAAAAAGTAATCCAGGGAGTATTGAGGTGTGAAAAGCACGGAAATTGTAGTCGGACTCAACTTACATTTGAATCACAGCCTTGCCACATTCTACTCATGTTCCTGGGAGTAATATACTCACCGGTAGGCTTCAGTTTCCTCAGTTAGAAACAGAAGTAGCAAGGTCGTGCATCATAGGATTGAAGGAGGATTAAATGAGATAATATCTACGAAACATTTAGTTTAGATATTGCCACATAATAGGCCTTCAATGTAAGTTGGTCTTTTCTCTTCCTTCCCTGCATCACATTGTGTTTTGAGGATTAAATTTTACCACCTCTTTTTTATTCCAAATAAAAACGAATGTTTTTTAGACTCTGTAAGATAGAGGTTCCATAACTAATTTCCAATACAAAGACTTCGACTCACTCCACAAATAATGTAAGTAGAGTGGAAAATCAAAATTACCTTATAATGGGTTGTACTAAGTCTTGGCATATTAATTGATCCCTTCAAACTCTAAAACTAGGTCTGTCTAGGGTAGGATGGCTAAGCAAAGTTGAAAAAGGAGGAACTTATGACTCTAGATATCTTAGTTTGTATTACACTCCAGTGTATCCATCTGGCCATCCCCATACCAGACACTAGTCCTTCATTATCAAAGATTCAAGAAGGTCATCTGTCCCACAGTTTACTCTGGCCTTTCTCAGCAATTGCCAAGGCAAAGACTTTTGTCAAGGCATTATCTGAAACAATACTTCAGAAAAAACATGGCTTACTCCCAACTCCTTCCTCTTTCCTTAGTATATTTCCTTCCTCCTTTGCAATAGATCATAATTTACCTTTAGCCCACAGCAAGTTACTGTCCTCCCTTGTTGCACTGAAGTAAAGTAATAATACTTGAATCTCCAGCTACAGAGGTGGTCGACAATAAATCATTTTCAAATTATTTTAAACTTTCCTCTTTACTTATTTGTCTCTGTGTGTGGAGGCACTTGTACCAATAATGTTGTTTTAGGCTTAGAAAGGTCTCTGGGTTAATGATGTAATTTCTGAAGTTTACTTGGGCAATAATTTTATCTTAAAAAAAATTTACAGAGTTCAAAATTTCTAATTATGGGGCAGGTGAAAATTAAGACATAAATCATCCGAACAGAAAATAATTTTAATTTTATTCCTTGTTTGTATATCTTAACCTTTGGGAACAATGAAATGAAATAAAGTTTATTTAAATGTATATGCATATATATGTGAATTTTTATGATCCATCCTTGAATGTCTACATAGAAAAATCTCTACCAAGCATAGAAAAATGTTTATCAAAGACAAAATGCTATCAAACTTTGTGATTAATTGTTTATAATACTCCAGTCACTGTGCAACAAACACCTGCTACGTACCTGCCAACATGCAAGCTACACTAGGCAGAACCAAGAGTAGAGACAACAAAAATATTTCTCAACTAATTATTACTATAAATAATGGTAAAGTCCAAAAGAATGAAAAAAATCACAATCTTTGAAGTGCATTTTTAACTATTAAAATAAACTTACATCCTTTGAAGTGTAGACAGAGCCTTTAGAAAGCAGTAAAATTATTTCATAACTTATCCACTCTCGTTGCAAAAATAACATCTCTATCTGTCTCACTAAAACATCAAGCCTGGGTGTTTCACGAGTACTGTCCTCATATTTCTAGCTACATGGAAGACATCAACATTTGGATGAGCTAATATCATCTCAAACTGAAGGTGTCATAACTATTGTAATAATTGCCTGAGCTATACCTTTTACAAATAGCCTTTGTTTTTTTAACCATTCCTCGTTATGATCTTTAAAAAAAAAAAAAATTTGCTCAGTTACTTTCATTACATCCCTTCTTTGTCCACTAACCTGCAGTATTTCCCTACAGTACTCAGGAACAAAGCCCCAAATTCCCTTCCAGACTCTGTAATGTGATCCTAATTTATGGTCTCTGATTTCTTAATAAACTCTGTTCCAGGACGCCCAGTCTCTTTACACCTGTTCTCATTTAGCAGGATCATTCCTACCTCTACTCCTTTGCCAATTTTGTTTCTCCCACCTTTGTGCCCTGTCTGCTTCCTCTCTCCTATCCTTCCAAAGCACAGCTCAAGCCCCACTTCTTCCACTGAATTTCAGGGACCAATGTGCACCTACGTCTGGTATTCGGGCATACCCAAGCATGTCTGGGTGGTTTGTGGGCTATTTATTTGTGTTGCTTTGCATGAGGGAAGCAGCATGAGCAAAGAAGCAGATGAGGAAAGACAGGGTGACAGGGAGACATGGGATCTGCCTCACATAGAAGCTCTCTCTCTCTTGACCACATGGCCCCATGACTGAACTTGAGGGAAGAACCTGAAAGAACCCTCCAGAAGGCTTTTGCGCCTGATGCTCCCCTGCCTGGGATTCTTTTGCCAACTCATTCTGCTGCATCATCAGAACGCAGTTCTGAGAGAAGCCTCCAACACTTCCTGACTAGTCAAACCCTGTGTTGTAATTTATCATATCACCACATCTCTCTCCTTCTAGCACTTAACACAACTGCAATTTGACCTCTATGACAGTAATTATCTGTTTGTCTCCCCCTCTAAACACAATAGCAAAAACCATACCTATGTTTGCTCACCATCATAGCACCAATGCCTTTCACAGTTTCTAGCCTGTGACAGGTGCTCCATAAATACGCCCTGAATGAGGAAAATCATGAGCGAGACATGGAGAAGCAAGCACCCCAAAGTTTTGGTATCCAAGTGATCAGGTGGGAACCTGAGTGTCACAGAGAGGCAGTCACCGTATTTCATTAAGGGACACAGCACACTCCCACACCTTGGGGTTCCATCACCTGGGGACAATGCAGGGCTGCACCCCTGGACTCTTGTGTTCACTATCCCCATGGCAGTTCCAGCAGCAGAGACAGGGATGGGGCAGCCCCCACCATCTTCCTGAATAGATAACAATGACCAAGGAAGCCAAAGCAGGAGGGAAAAAGCATAAAAGATACCTCGTGGTGATCATGGCAGACAGACTGGCTGGTGAACTTGCATGAAATACATTGTGAGAAAACCTATAACAAGCAGAAAGGAATGTCGAAAAGGAATGGAAGTTCTGGGAGAGGTGGTAAAAATTTTTATCACTATTGAAATAGCCACAGGCTGAGCACGTACAGAAAGGCCTGGGTAGACCTCAGTTATATGACGGTCTATTTCAGTGCTAAGTTGTTCTGCAGTTATTACAGTGCGTGTCTCATCTCCCCACATGAACAGCACCATGAATGCAGGGCACTGCCTTCTGTTTCCTTTGTATGTGTCACAATTCCTAATACAGTCCTGGACTCTTGATTAGCAGTCAACTCATAGTGGTTTAAAGTAATTATTTTAAATGTTTTCTTCTGGACGATCACTTGTAAACCCCCATCAGATACACACCCAAGTGAGTATATAATATGTAAAAGACAGGAAAAAGCAATACAAACATTTATTGAGAACTTAGAATAAACCCAACCTATCCTAAGTAGTTCTATTCTGAAGTAAGAACTGTTTGGTTTGGGGGTTTTGTTATTTATTTTTACAGATTATTCAGATAGGAAACTAAGATTTTTCAAAAACAAGATTACATAGTAATAAATACTAGCACCAAGTTCTGAAATTGGGTCTTCTGAATCCAGGACCAGAGAATTAGACGAGTAATGGAATGGAATTCCTAGCCTCTGGATATAACTATAAATTAACTGTACCCAATTAGCTTTGATACTCAAAAAATCATATTCATTACTTCATAAATGTTATTTAAATGTCACACAAGGTGGAGTGACTGACTTCTCTGATGAAGAAAGTATTATGCACATTTCAAATGTGAGTCATTTCTATTCACAGAACTCTTAAAATCCAGGTTGGGCAGCTCTCTTCCTTTCTGTACCACAAATCAAAAAACATTACAAAAATACAGTTTAAAAAGCTCAATAATTTATGAATATCCTTAAATGAAAAAGGACTGTGCTTTTAACTTGTAATTTAATACAATGTTTAACCACTTTGGGCTTTCAACATTGACCTGTTAACCAACCAACTATTCATTTACTCCCACTAATGACTTCTACTCATAATTGTATTTCCTACAAATTATTGTTCAAGCATTTCAATGTCATTCATCCATAATTATACAGTCCCAGAGACCAGTTCTTACCAAATGGGCATGGAGAGAAAGAAAATAGTCTTTGTGGGTTAACACACTTTAAAATCACTAATTGTCCTCTGTTTGCTTATTTTGTAGGACTTAAATCTTTATTCCAAGTGAATAACTGCTGAGACCTTTCCAACTCATTTAGAAGGTGGGGAGCAGGGGGAGAGAATGAGAGAGAGAAAGGAAAAAGAGAAAGAAAGAATTATTTTATTAAAATAATGTTCATATCTGAATATAAGTACAAAGGGACTCACCAAAGAACTAGAAATATGATCCTCAAAATATACACAAATTATTTCCACCTTATTTCTAGATACAGCTTGACTATTATCCATAGCAAAACAACGAGTGCCATCTATGTGTAGATGAATATTTTTCAAGCACTAGGAAGACAAACATAAAAAGAACAGAGTCCCTTTCCTCCAAGGTGCATAATCAGGATAAGAACCAGATAGGCAAAAATCAGAAATGCATCATGCTAAGAGTTAAGACAGAGGAACACCCAGAATCTCTGGGTACACAGACATGAAGTAACTCATTCCCACGAAGGGAGTGGTTGTTTCCGGGAATGCTTCCCAAAAGAGGTGAAACTGAGTGGAGTCTTGAAGGATAAGCCAAAGTGGGCCCAATACGAAATGGGCAGAGCATTCTGAGCAAAGGCAATGACGTATGCAATGGTATGGGACACTCAAAGAACTGCTACGTATGTGGCATGGCTGGAGTACAGGTGTACAGAAAGTGTGGGGACCTAATGAGAGCCCCTCTCCCCTGAAGAGGTGAGCAAGATCCAGCCAGAAAGGGTCTCACTGAAGGACTTAGATTTGGAAACTACCAAAGGAATATTTGGGATGATAACCAAGGAATCATACTGTTGTGAAACTGTTTTAAGCCCATGGTACACATATCACACTAAGGGGAGAGAATCTTTAGGGAAAAAATGTATTTACTGCACACTGGAGAGAATGAGTCAAGTTCTAAATGGGCAAGAACTGGTCAGCGGTGAAAGAGAGAGCTTGATGTGTTCTAGGAACTAAATGGAAATCAGATGTCATGAATAAGAAGGCATGGTGTGACTGGGCAAAATAATGCAGGGTTTTGTTGGCCTGTTTTAAAAACCTTGAATTTTACTCAAAATAGTTATATTAATGAATTTATGTTTTTAAAGATCACCCTGAATGTTGCAAGAAGAACAAACTTTAGGAAAGTGAGTGAAAGTAGGAAGTCTATGTAGAAGAAATTGCAGTAATGTAGAAGGTTCACACAGAACTCCAGGCAAGAAGTTGTGGAAGTTTGAATCAGAGTTAGACAGCGGATCTAGAGAGAAGGATACAAATTTAAGACATCTTTGGAGCATCGCGAGGACTGAGTGATTGGGGGGTGTCAGTAATATTTCACCGGTCCATAGTGCAAGCAAGTTGGTAGATGAACGGGGATATTAGGGAAAGAAATAAAGAATCCATTCAATAAACATTTATTGAGTACAGTGTGTCACACACCATTCCAGGTATGGAAATACAACAGTGAGCAAACCACGCAGAAATCTTTGCCCTCATGTTCTAGTGGTATTCAGTCTCAGGTGCCTTAAGCTTTAGATGACCTTTTTAGAAAGGTCACATTTTAGATATTAAAGAGAATATTCAAGTGACAGGTTGAGTCTGGAGCTCAGAAAAGAGGTCTGAAGCTAGCTATATAAAGAAATATAAAAATAGGGGTTAATCCATAGAAATGGGTGGGTTTACTTGAGAGAAAGTATAAATTTATAAATGAAGCATATGAACACCACCATTTGAAGATTGGGTGGATAAGGAGAAACCTAAGAGGAGCAAAAGAAGGAAGAAAACCAAATAACAAAGACACACACTGCTATTGTCTGAATGTGTCCCCCACAGTTCATATGTTGGAACTTAATTGTCAGTGTGATAGTATTAAAAGGTGCGGAGTTTAGGAGGTGAGTAAGTCGTGAGGCCAGGCCCTCACGGGTAATATTAGCACCCTTATAAAAGGGGTGCGAGGGAGCTGTCCACCCCTTCCACCCTTCTGCCATGTGAGGACACAAACAGAAAGCCCTCGCCAGACACCAAATGCCTACACCAACTTGATCTTGGACTTTCCAGCCTCCAGAATTGTGAGAAATACATTTCTATTGTTTATAAATTGCCCAGTCTCAGGCATTTTGTTACAGTAGCATGAACAAACTAAGATACACACATACCTCCTAAATAAACAATGCAACAGAGAGAAAGTCTTAACCCTCTACGCAACTGATGGGGGACTCATTCCTCTCCATACCCTGGCTCTTTTCTGCTATTGTTTTTGTTGTTGTTGTTGTTTGTTGTTGTTTTGCACTGAGACAGGGTCTCACTCTGCTGCTTGGGCTAGAATATAGGAGTGTCATCACAGCTCACTGCAATCCCAAACTCCCAAGCGTTCAAGTGGTCTTCCTGTCTCTGCCTCCGAGTAGCAGGACTACACCACCATGCCGGGATAGCTTTTCTGATATTATTAAGGTGTGGATGCTGCATCTGCTATGTCTTGTGCCTCAGCCCTGTTCCCCAGTGTTCACTTCACCCCTACCGGAAGGTAGGGTGCATAGCAGCAGAACATGAGTTTGAAGGGGAGAGAGATGGAGAGAAAATACTGCCTTTCTACTCTTGCTCATTATCCCCTTCCTCCTTCCAGCACCTGGCCCGGATTCTCTGGTCATATGCCACTTCTAACAGCAGTAGAAAGTGATAAGTAACCAGAAGAATTAGTGAAAGTCCATCTGTTGCTGATTCCTCCACCTTGCATCTGTGCTGGCTTTCTGCTCCCAGAACATACACTCTGCCAGGAGCCCACCTCTGGGCCACACAAGCCACCCCCAGGGCAGAGGGACAGATGGTGCCCTGTTCCTAGTACTCATAATCATTGCTATGGTTTATGCTTTAGAGTGGAGGGGATAGTGAGGAGAGAAAGGGCTAGTTTTTAACAATATAATTTCTTTTGAGAAAATCAACAAATGCATAATGTATAAAGTAAAACTATAGAGAAGCAAAAAAAAAAAAAACAATAAAACCACTCAGGATCTTAACACAATAGAATAATATATGTTTTTCCTACCATTCCTTCCTATGTTCATATGTTAACAAAATTTTATATTTAAGCAAAAATATGGTAATTCTGTGCACACAATTTTTGTGAATTCTCTTTATTTAATATGAAGGGAACATCTTTCAGTTATAATATATATTATATGACATCATGATGGTATCACAGTGTCCCATTTAAAATAGTATGTTTTGGCCGGGCATGGTGGCTCACGCCTGTAATCCTAGCACTCTGGGAGGCCGAGGCGGGCAGATTGTTTGAGCTCAGGAGTTCGAGACCAACCTGAGCAAGATCAAGACCCCATCTCTACTAAAAATAGAAAGAAATTATCTGGACAACTAAAAATATATAGAAAAAATTAGCCATGCATGGTGGCACATGCCTGTAGTCCCAGCTACTCGGGAGGCTGAGGCAGTAGGATCCCTTGAGCCTAGGAGTTTGAGGTTGCTGTGAGTTAGGCTAATGCCATGGCACTCACTCTAGCCAGGGCAACAGAGTGAGATTCTGTCTCAAAAAAAAAAAATAATAAAATAAAATAAAATAGTATGTTTTTATACTAATCTCTCACTTCTCCATATTTAGTTTGTTTCAAATATTTTGCTTTCACAATGCAGATGTGAGCATTCTTGAGCATAATTTTTTTACTATTTTTTTAATGTGACAAAAATTATATATACTTACACTGTACAACAAGATGTTTTGATATACAACGTGATGATTTGATATATGTGTATATTGTGAAATAATTAAATCAAACTAGTTAATATATTCATGACCTCACATACTTATTGTTTTGTGGTAAGAACATTTAAGATTTACTCTCTTACCAATTTTCACTTGTACAATACATTATCGTTAACTACCATCACCATGCTGTACGATAGATTTCCAGAACTTATTTACCCTGGCTAACTGCAACTTGTTACCCTTTGACCAAGATCTCCCCATTCCCCATTCCTCTCCCCCTCAGTCACTGGCAACCACCATTCTACTCTCTGCTTCTATGAATTCAACTTTTTAGATATGAGGACCTGTCGAGGAGATCACGTAGGTATTTGTCTTTCTGTGCCTGGCTTTTTTCCTTAGCATATATCCTCCAGGTTTATCCATGTTATCACAAATGACAGCATTTCCTTCTTTTTTAAAGGCTGAATAGTATTCCATTTCATACCACATTTTCTTTATCCACTCCTTCCCTGATGGACACTGAGGTGGATTTCATATCTTAGCTATTGCAATAATGCTGCAATAAACATGGGAGTACAAATATCTGACATACTGATTTCATTTCCTTCTCTATATATATCCAGAAATTGGATTGCTGGATCATATGGTAGTTCTACTTTTAACTTTTTCAGGAACTTCCATACTGTTTTCTATAATGGCTATACTAATTTATGTTCCTACCAACAGCATACAGGGGCTCCCTTTTCTTCATTTCATCAACATGTATCTTTTTATCTTTTTTATAACAGCCATTCTAATACATGTGAGCGATATCTCACTGTGGTTCCAATTTGCATTTCCCTGATGATTAGTGATGTTAAACACCTTTTCATATTCCTGTTGGTCATTTGTATATTTTCTTTTAAGAAATGTCTACTCCTCAGGTCCTTTGCTCACTTTTAAATCAGGTTTTTTTCTTGTTATTGAATTGCTTGGGTTCTTGGGAATAATTTTTGTGCATACTGATGATCATCCCCTTAAAATAAATTCCTAAAAGTAGCATTTCTAACTCAAGACAGACCTAATTCTATTGTTCCTCTTTCTGGTACCTCACCCAAGACCAACCCCAACGTGGATGCTAAGGGGACTGCAAACCCAGGAGGGGCTTCCGCACTGGGAAACTGTAGCAGGAAGATCCCCTACAGGGCTCCAGTGATCCCATGCAGGCATCTTAGGAGGGAGAAGCTTCAGGCAGCAAGTATTTCCAGAGAGGCAGCAACACCCAATAGAGGGTACAACTGCACGGTTAAGTAAAAAGCTTATAAAACTTTCTGCCTTACTTCGCCCACGTGCCCCGATGCTGAGAGAATATAAAATAAGAAGGGTGAGAGGAGGAGAGAAGAAGCACACCCTAGCCTTCCAGGTGTCTCAAGATGAAGCTTTGAGGAGGAGAAAAGGAACATTGAATGAAGAGGAGACTGAAGTTTTAAGCTGGACTAATTAGGACTGGCCTTTTTAATGTCTGAAATCATCTGGAAAGCTGTGGCACCCAGGTGTTGTTAAAGGACAAGGAAAAAGATCCATCAGGATAGGTGATGATAGTTACCAGAGAAAAACAAAGTCCATTCTGAGCTAGACCTCTGTGTCCAGAAAGTTTGCATCTCACAAATATCCCTAAAAAGTGTATTTCTGGGCTGGGCGCGGTGGCTCACGCCTGTAATCCTAGCACTCTGGGAGGCCGAGGTGGGCGGATCGTTCTGAGCTCAGGAGTTCGAGACCAGCCTGAGCAAGAGCGAGACCCCGTCTCTACCAAAAAAAAATAAAAAAAGAAATTAATTGGACAGCTAAAAATATATATAGAAAAAATTAGTCGGGCATGGTGGCACATGCCTGTAGTCCCAGCTACTTGGGAGGCTGAGACAGTAGGATTGCTTGAGTCCAGGAGTTTGAGGTTGCTGTGAG
>CAUYSK010081875.1:0-11421 GCA_963575035.1 Avahi laniger
AAAAATATATAGAAAAAATTAGCCGGGCATGGTGGCGCATGCCTGTAGTCCCAGCTACTCGGGAGGCTGAGGCAGGAGGATCGCCTGAGCCCAGGAGTTGGAGGTTGCTGTGAGCTAGGCTGACGCCACGGCACTCACTCTAGCCCGGGCAACACAGTGAGACTCTGTCTCAAAAAAAAAAAATAAATAAAATAAATAAATAAAAATAAAGTACTGTCATATGCGGCTTAACAACAGGGATACATTCTGAAACATGCGTTGTCAGGCAATTCTGTCACCGTGCAAACATCACGGAGCGCACTTACACACAGCGAGGCAGTGCGGCCTGCTCACACCCGGGCGACAGCCGACTGCCGCCGGGCTACAAGCCTGCACGGCACGTTACCACGCTGGATGTAGCAGGCAACCCTAACACGGTGTAAGTGCTTGTGCATCTAAACATATTTAAACACAGACAATGGGCGGTAAAAATAACGGCACTATAATTTTAGGAGACACCGCCACACACGCAGCCCGGCATCGGCTGGAATGCTGCGTGGCGCGTGAGTGCGCGTAAGAACTTGCAGATCCTAAGCGGCTACTGATGCCCCTGCTACCCCCACGTCAGGTGCTGAGAGACGGCACGTACCTCCCTCAGCTGCACGCACTGCAGGCAGTGGATCTCTTCAGCCGATTAAACAGAGTTAGACAGGGCTCTGAGGCTGCCCAGAGCAGGAGCAGGTACAGCCGAACCTGTCGCCGCTTCTCGCTGGTTCCTGTTCTCTAGTAAGCGCAAGGAGCGGGTACCCTCCCCACGCCAGGGTCCTGCCCGAGTTGAGAAAATGGCCAAACTCCTGATCTGCCGTCTCGCCCTGAGACTCGGGTTTACCTGCAGGGATATGATGATGGGCACCGGTGTTTGCCCGGGGTTCCTGGCTCGTAACCCCACTGCCCTTGTTACAGCCCTTTGTTACAACGTCGGGGCACTTGAGCAGCCTCCGGAAACAGAACCCGTCTCTCCGAGCGTCTCCTGCCCTCCTTTCCCCTGCCCAAGGCCGAATTCTACTCTGTCCCTGCCGTCCTGATCACGGTCACAGGAGTCCCAGTTCAGAAGAGGTCCCGCCCTACACGCTGGAGGAGCCGATGCCGCACGGAAAGGCCGAGAGAATCTGAGCGGACGCGACTTGCTAAGCTTCTCCCTTTCTGCACCGTGGCCCCTCCTGCCTACCCAACGACGTCTCCACAAAAGGCCCAAGAGACGAGGCTCAGAGAGCTTCTGGATGGCTTCGCCCGGCAGGCTGACAGGAGGGGAGCAAGAAGTCACCCGCATGCCAGGAGGGCGGCACCCCAACTCCACTGTGCTCGGGACCCTCCCGGTCCTCAGCCTCTGTCTCCATCTGGCTTTTCATGCGTATCTTTAAAATACCTGTGTAATAAGCTGGTAAACCTGAGTGTTTCTCCGAGTCCTGTGAGCCGCTCTAGCAAACCAGTGGAACCCAGAGAGGCGGTGGTGGGAACCCCAACCGGAAGCGGTCAGTCAGAAGTTCCAGAGCCCCCCACTTGGAACTGCTGTCAGGGAGACAGGTGCTGTCCTGGGGGGCGGAGCCCTCAGCCTGCAGGATCTGACCCCGGCTCCCGGGGACAGTGCGGACTTGAATCAGAGGACACCCAGCCGGTTCCACCGCAGAGCTGCTTGCCTGGCAGTGGCGAGAAGCCCTCACGCACTCGGCCACAGAAGCCTTCTGTGTCGATTATTGTCGTGGAGTAAGAGGACAGAAAAAGCACTTTGGGTTTGAGTGGTTTTTCCACAGACCTGCCCTTCTGCAAAACTCACTGGAATAATCTGCTAAATACATGCAACCACGTAAAGGCAGACTGACAAAAATCGGGCCTCTCCAGTTTCTGGAATCAAATTCAGCTGCAAAAATCCACAACTTCACCCACAGACAGAAAGCAGGGTCGGTGTCCACGTGTCCCTGAACAGTGTCTCTCCAGCACCCCAGGCGGCTTTTCCCCACAGCCCAGCCGGATTCTTCTCCAATGCTCTGTTATCTGCTTGGTGCTGACAAAGAGTTTGGTCAGAGAAACCCGAGCACAATCCAACGGCCTGTAAGAGTCATCCATCCGGTCTGGAACACACACCTCTGGGCTTGCATTCACAGCCGGCTTAAAAGCCTCGCCCAGCAAACCGGCCTTTTACTTTGTGGCCTTGCCTCATTTTTGACTCAAAACTGTTGCTTATATTATTAACTGAACTTTGCTTCGAATAAGCTGCAGTGAAGGCCAAAAACTCATTATTATTCCTGAAATATTTTTTAACGTGCCAAAATAGATGGGATAATTCAAATGCAAGTTCCACGCCAGTCATCTCGCCTGCGGCTGGTTGAACTGGTCCAGCTGGTAACCTTTCCTGTTTGGGTTTCTGACTCTCCTACCTTCCCCCGTAGCTAAATAGGGCATGGCAGAGATGACCTCATGGACTTAAAGGGGAGTCAGAGAGAGGGGCACGTGCACACGTAACCGGGTTAACCTTCTGCTTGGTGGAATTCTCCTACACAAAAGAAGGGATGCTAACTCCATAATCCTTGGGCCATGTAAAGTCCTCTTAAATAAATTCAAGATTCCACGCAGTAATCGCAAGACCCATGACCGATACCTTTGTGTATGAATCCATCCCCTTCTTAGCCTGCTGTTGGGACTCCGCACAGCACCGAACTCCCGATGAGGCTGCCCCTTGGGCGCACGGAAAGACCAGCCAGGTGAGTGGGGTGGCCGCAGCCGTAGGTGGGCTCCTGAGCCCGCAGGCTCTGCGCTCGCTCAGTCCCTCCCACCCACGCAAAGGGTGCCAAACACTTACCTAGAGAGGCCCAGGAAGGAGCCTGCCAGATGTCATTCAACTGCCAGTAGAGAGCCCCCATGGTGTGGCCCTGCCCCCTCACTACCTCGCTGCGACTGCGGAGGTAGAATTCCGTCTCCGTTTTGACACACTGGGCCTGCACCACCTGAGTCGGGGAAACATTCACACACGGGGGCTGTTGTTTGACGTCGGCAGTCTAGATCTGAGACAATTACAGGCTTGAGTTTTTTAAAACACAAATCTGATAAATTAGGGAATGTGATTAGCATTGGGAATACCATGATCATGCTAGATTTGTAACTAGCCCCTTAGCACAACGGAAACTGTTGTCTGTAGCGGCAGGTTTGTCCGGGAGGCTTGGTGTTTGATTTATTATAACAATGAGTGACAAAGGAAATATGACGATGTAAAAGGTAGCGTCGGCAATGAAGAAAAACAAAGATTATTATTCCAGAGCAAAGCTCTATGTAGTCAAACATTAAGTTTCTTCAATGATGGATTTTGCTCATACATTCATAGCTATTTAAAAAACTTTTATCAGAAAAGATTCTGTAGGAAAAATAACATTATTATTATGAATCTGACATTATCCAATCCTTAACCCTTTTTTTCTAATCACAATTGTTTTTATATCATGATTTTTGATAATGTAAGATTTCTCATAAATGCAAATCCTTCATTATAGCAGAACAGATGGTAAATTGTAACAATGAGACAGGAAAATTTAGTTCTTATTAAAGAGGCACTAAAGAACTTCATGCAAGTCCCTTAATTACTGACATCATCGTTGAAAAATCAGTCTCTTTTACTGCTGCTGTTCCGACACTGTGCGTATCACGTGCTCCTAGCCTGGAGTTGTACTTAGGAGGGTCTCATGCATGGGTCGCCGAGGAGGCCCTCACGGGATGGCCAGAGATGCAAGGATTTCAGCTGGAGAACAGGTTGGCCTCAGAGTAGGGCTGGGGTTGTCACAGAGGAAGAGAAAGAAGGGTGTGTGTGCGGCCGCTAAAAGACCAGGCCCAGATGCCTCCTGTAAAAGTGGAAAAGCTCAGGTAAAGGGAGAACCTTTAGATAAAGTGGCTCACCGATGAGGAAGTCGTAGGTGAGGTTACAACATACATGAGTCAGAGCCATAGAATCCCGGAAGGGAAGCAAGAAGAGATCGTCATCATTCAATACATACTTAATAAGTCCCTACAGTATGTGTTACATGCTGGCCCTGGCGGGTGCCCCTCTCTGCAAAAAGCCATACCACCCTGCCTCACGGAGCTTGTGTGGAAGAAAAGCTGTCATCAGAGAACCGCACAGATAAGCGTCAACTTCAAACAGTAACAGTGCTAAGGAGAGGAGTGCGATGCTACCAGCTCATGGAGCAGTGGGCACAGGTGAGCAGTGAGGACTGGCCTAAAGCAAGAGGAAGGGGAAACCAGAGCGGGCAGGACCTTCCAGCCAGAAAGGACGAGGCGCGGTGGGAGGAGACTGTTGGGCCGGCTGAGCCCTGAGGGAAGGCCCAGGGGGCCAGGAGCCACGCAAGAGAAGCTGGTGAGAAACTCAGCGTGGCACCTGGAAGGCCACGTAAGGCACGTCAAAGGTGTCGGTGTGCATCCTAAAGGCAACTGGAAGTCACGAAAAGCTTTTCGGCTAAAGGGCGATGTGACCAGATTTGCATTTCCAAAAGGTGACTGGCACTGCTGAGCGGGGAGGGGGTTGAAGGGGCCACAGTGGATTTAGGGAGACATTTGAGAGCTGATAAAATCTGCCAGGCAGGAGACGACCTTAGCTCTGAGCAGATAAAGAAACGCCCTCTCGTTCAAGAACCCGACCACCAGGACCGCGGCAACGACAGCTGGAAAGCTGCTCCGCAGAGAGCGAGTCTCACCAAGCCAGAGGCAGCGCTGCCGGCTCGAACGACCACAGGATACAGCCTGAGCGTGTCAGTCTGAAAACAAGTCAGAGGGAATGAAATAGGAAAACAGACCGAAGAACTCTTCTCCACGGCAGCCAAGCTAATCCCAACTGGACTCAGGATCTCCAACCAAGCTCCTTGTAAAAGTACCAGTCTTGTCTGAACTAAACCAGAGAAGAAAGAGATGTCTCTACTTCTCGGCCCAGATAGGGAGGCACGGAGTAATTCAACCCCTTGAGTAAGAACTCACGTTTTGTTGACTTGTACCAAGTAAGTGTTGTAGAGCAACTTCTAGAAAGTTCAGTGAAGATGAAGCAGCCAAGAAGCGAAATCACAGTAGAGACAGATCGGGGGTCTGCATTGATTTTCAACCCATGCCCCCTAGAGAGTATCACCCCACATCAGCATGGGAAGTTACCTACTTATTTGTTTTAAAGATGTCATAATATCTGAACTCATTTCAATCACCCTGAGCCTCCCAACGAGGCCCCCATCAACCAGGCTAAAGGTGGTCTCTGGGCACAAATCAAGCCAAGAACGGCCCGTGCCAACGCAGCACACACCCCCAAAGCTGCGAGGAACTGGAAATTCCTTCCTGGACGGTCAGCCGTTGCTGTACGGACTGTGCGTGACGGGCTCGCTGGAGAAGAGGCAGAGGGAGTCCCGCTGCGCTGATGAGGAAGAAGAGGGGAGTGAGGACTCTGGTCAGCACACACGGCAGAGCCGTGGGCCAGCCCTGACGGGCCCGGGACAGGCAGCAAACGGCAACCACCATGACACCCGCTCTGGCTGCCAGCCCACAGTGCCAGAACCCCCAGGGCACGAAATGTCCCAAAGTTGGGCCGTTCCTGATATCTGAAAGAGGCCAGAGAACCTGCAACTTTCTGACATGACCCCTCAGGAGCTCGGTTCAGCTTCAACTCATGAGTGGAATGGAAGGAGGGGGTCATTCAAGCAGTTTGGGACTGGAGGCACCTTCCCTGGATCCAGATTTATAAAGCAGGGTGAGCAGGAGAAAAGCAACAGCTGGAATTCTGGTGTGGGAACAAAACACCAGCGTATACCAGAGTCGTCACTAAGTCATCTTCTCAGGCAAAAATGAAAACTTCCAGGACAAAGTCATGACCTGTCAATAAGTCGTGTCTGTGCTTAGTTGGATCTAATCCGAGAGACAACTACATGTTTTACTGATGGCCTTGGTAGAGGAGGCTGTATTTTCTTTCTCTTCATGGTAAATTTAATCTACTTTTCAGGGAAAAAACAATCTGATGAGCACCAAATTATCTACGTAGCTCTAAATTCTTTTCCAATCTTTGTTAACATACATTGTAATTCATATGCATTTATTATTTATTATCTTCCAGGTTTTTTCTTTAAATACAAGAGCTAAGAACATTTTCTGTTCATAGTAATTTTTCCCTCTGTGTTTTTTCTTGTTTATTTGTCCGGTAACAGTATGTGACAAAGCTCAAAGTCCCTGTTGCATATTTCCACATTACGTTCCAGTCAAGCAAGCAGGGGCCAGAAACTGGTAGCCCCCAGGCTGAACTTGGCCCCACACCGGTTTGAACTGGCCCGCACAGTGGATGCTTTTTGTTTCTTGTTGATGTGGTTGTCGTTTATTGTCTTAAGTCAGGGCCAGTATGCTCCATTTTGCCAGAATCCCAATTAATCATCCTCTCGTCTATTTAAATCACTTGCCTGGCCCCCATAAACATTCGAGATTTCAGTCTCTAAACCATACAATGTTCAGAACCCGGAAGATATAAATATTTATTTCTGCATTTCCATTCTAACATTAATCTCCTCACTGTAACTTATCTTTTCTGGTTTAATAGGTAAAAATTATTAATCCCTTAAAATTTTCGAACTAAAAAATGTTTAAAAAGCAAAAGGACTCCTAGTCCTCGCTAGCAAAGAAAGAAAAAGAGCACTAGGTTAGCTCTGTCTGGTTGCCGGTCCTACCTGAAATCGGCAGGGAGGAAGACGACCGAGATTGAGCGCTCCGGCCCCCAGCACAGCACGGTGCACCCTGCATACAGATGGTGCCACTCCCGGCACGTGGAGCTGAGTCCATCCCAGCCAAGGGGTGCCAGTCAAGGCCAACGAATGACGCCTTTGTTCATAAAAGTGCAGAAGGCTATCGCCCACTACACGTTTTGAAGAGGTGTTGAGCAATCCCAGTTCCCTGGAAAATCTCCAGAACTGCCCCCTGCCCTTTAAAAACTGTCCTATATTTACACACCCACGAGTCCTTTCCTAAAGAGGGCAGTCTTTACACATAAGAGGGATAAATGCTTGGTTATTTCCTAGGTTACTCGGCGTCACTGTTAGTAGACAAATATTATTTTAGTTTTAAAAATATGCCTATTCTCAGCAGCGTGCTTGCTTGCACTTACGAAATCAGTCTCCTAGAGGGACAGAGAGTATGGTGAAAAGAAATTGGACGTCCCAATTCCAGCTTGGCCACTGGCGGTTGCTAGCTGTCTTCCAAAACCCATCTCCCCTTCTCCAGGGTGATGGAGTTTTCCAGCTGAGCTACGTTTTCTAGAAACACACCCCCACCCTTGAAAGTAGGAGTAGCCATGTGACTAAGTTCCCCCAATATCTATATATTTTATTTACTTAAATTATCCTGACAATAAACTCTTCCAATAAAGCCATTTTGAAACTGAGATACAATTCACTGACCACACAAATCACCCTTTTAGAGGTTATAATTCACTGGTTTTTAGTACAGTCAGGGTTGTGCAACCCTCGTCACTATCTAATTCCACAATATTTCCATAGCCTAAAAAGAAACACCATACTAATTAGCAGTCACTCCCCATTCTCCCCTCTTCCCAGTTTCTGGGAATCACGAATCCACTACCTGTTGCTGTGGATCTGCCTACTCAGGACATTTCATGTAAATGCAACGACACAATATGTGGCTTTGGTGACTGGCTTCCTTCCCATTTTTCAAGGTGATTTGTTTTCAACAAACGGTACTGGAATAACTGGATATCCACATGCAAAAGAATAAATTGGGACCACTACCTCATACCGTATACAAAAATTAATTCAAAATGGATCGAAGATCTAAATATGAGAGCTAAATCTATAAAACTCTTAGATATAAAACATAGGTGTAGATCTTATGAGTTTTGATCTCACTTATATGTAGAATCTACGAAAGTCAAACAAAAGTCAAAGGCTCCTCCAAGCATATATCACTACCTCATTCCTTTTTCTGTTTGAGTAATATTTCATTGTATGGATACGCTACATTTTGTTTATTCATTTGTCAGGTGATAAACATTTCGGTTGTTTCCACCTTTTGGCTACTATGAAAAATGCTATGAACATCTATGCACGAGTTTTTGTGCGAACATGTTTCAATTTTCTTGAGTATTTATATGTAAGAATAGAACTGTTGGACCATATGGTAACTCCATGTCTAACTTTTTGAGGAAATGACAAACTATTTTCCACAGCTGCTGAACCATTTTGTATTCCCATCAGCAACATATCAGGGTTCAAATTTCTTCTCATTCTTGCCAATACTTGTTATTTTTCTTTAAAAAAAATTGTAGATATCCTAGTGGTGGTATCTCGCTGTGGTTTTGATTTGCATTTTCCTACTGACTAATGATGCTGAGCATATTTTAATGTGTTTATTGGCCATTTTCTTTAAAGAAATGTCTATTTAAAGCCTTTACCAATTGTTTGAGTTGTTTGTCTTTTTCATTATTGAGTTCTAAGAGCTCTTTATATATTCTGGATACTAGATTCCTATCAGATATATGATTAGTAAATTTTTTTCTCCCATTCTGTGGATTATCTTTTCGCTTTCCTGACAGTGTCCTTTGCCATGTAAAGTTTTTATTTGATGAAGTACAATTTATCTATTTTTCTTTGGTTGCTTGTTCTTTAGGTATCAAATTTAAGAAACTACTGCCCAATCAAAACTCATAAGATTTACACCTATGTTTTATATCTAAGAGTTGAATAGTTTTAGCTCTTACATTTAGATCTTGGATTCATTTTGAGCTAACTTTTGTCTATGGTATGAGGTAGTGGTCCCAATTTATTCTTTTGCATGTGTATATCCAGTTATTCCAGCTCCATTTGTTGAAAACACTATTATTTCCCCTCATTTTATTGTCTTAACTACTGGGAAGGTAAATTAGTTCAGCCATTATGGAAAACAGTACAGAGGCTCCTTAAAAAATTAAAAGTAGAATGACTACATGATCCAGCAATCACAGTGCTGGGTGTATATATCCAAAGGAAATGAAATCAGTATGTTGAAGAGATATCTGCACTCCCATGCACACTGCAGCATTGTTCACCATCGCCAAGATGTGGAATCCACCTAAGTGCCATCCCCAGATGAACAGATAAAGAAAATGTGGTGTACATACATAATGGAGGACTATTCAGCCTTAAAACTGAAGGAAATTCTGTCACGTGCAACAACATGGCTGAACCCGGAGGACATTATGTGAAAGTGAAATAAGCCAGGAACAAAAAGAAAAATACTATGTGACCTCACTTGTATGTAGAATCCACAAAAGTCAAACTCACAGAAGCAAAGAGTAGAATAGTGGTTACCAGGTCTGGGGCAGCTTGGAGCAGGGAAAATTGGAGAGATACTGGTGAAAAGATACAAAATCTCAGTTAGGAGAAACAAGATATCTATTGCACAAAATGGTGACTATAATTAACACAGTGTATTTGCATACCTGAAATTTGCTAAGAGTATATTTTAACTGTTCTCACCATAAAAAAAAAAAAACTATGTGAGATAATGCTGTGTTAAATGGCTTGATTTAGCCATTCCATAATGTATACATGTCAAAATATCATACTGTAATCATAAATATACGATTTTCGTTTGTCAATTAAAAGAAAATACTTAAAATTTGTTTAAAAAGAAAAGCAACTGACCATAAATGTGTGTGTTTATTTCTAGACTCTCAATTCTACTGAATCAATCTGTATGTCTGGCCTTCTGTCAGGGCCACGCTGTCCTGATTATTGTAGCTTTGTAATAAGTTTAGAAATTGGAACTATGAGCTCTCCAACTTTATTCTCCTTTTCCAAGATTACTTTGACTATTCTGAGTGTCTTGTATTTCCACATGAATTTTAGAATCAGCTTGCCCATTTATGCAAAAAAAGGCAGTAGGAATTTTGATATAACTACATTAAATTTGTAGATCAATATGGGGAGTACTACTATCTTTACGTCTTTCAATCCATGAACACCAGATGTCTTTCGATTTTTTTAATTCCCTTCAACAATGTTCCATAGTTTTCAGTGTAAAAAAGTCTTGTACCTCTTTGGTTGAATACATTCCTATTTTATTCTTTTTGATACTATTGTAAGTGGTATTGTTTACTTAATTTCATTTTCAGATTGTTCATTGCTAGTTCATTGCAGAAAAATACAACTGATATTTTTATATTGATCTTATATCCTGCATCCTTGCAGAATTCATTTATTAGCTGTAATAGTCTTTTTGTGGATTCTTTAGCGTTTTCTATATATAAGATCATGTCATTGGCAGAGAAAGTTTTACTTCTTCCTTTCCAATCTGGATACCTTTTATTTCATTTTCTTGCCTAATTACCCTGACTAGGACCTCCAATACAATACTGAATAGAAGTGGCAAGAGAGGGCATCTTTGGCTTGTTCCTGATCTTCAGGGGAAAGCTTTCTGTCTTTTCCTATTAAATATGATGTTACCTGTGAGTTTTTCAAAAATTCCCTTTATCAGGCTGAGGAATGTCCCTTCTATTTTTAGTTTGTTGATTTTTTTTTTTAATTATTATGAAAGGATGTTGGCTTTTGTCAAACGCTTTTTCTTCATCTATTTAGATGATCGTGTGGTTATTTTTCCTTTATCCTACTAAGATGGTGTATGACATTGATTGGCTGTCATATGTTGAACCAATCTTGCATTCCTGGGATAAATCCCAGTTGGTTATGGTGTATAATCCGTTTTATATGCTGCTGGCTTTGGATTGCTAGTATTTTATTGAAGACTTTTTTCCATCTATATTCATAAAGGATATTTGTCTATGGATTGCTTTTCTTGAAATATCTTTGATTTTTGTATCAAAGTAATATTTGCTTCACAGAATAAGTTAGGAATTATTTCCTTCTCTTCTACTTTTTTGAAGAGTTAATGAAGAATTCATATTAATTATTTAAACATTTTTAGAATTCACTAGGGAAGCTGTCTGCTCCTGGACTCTTCTTTGTAGGGCAAGTTTTTTGATTACTAACTCAGTCTCTTTACTTATTATAGGTCTATTCAGATTTTCTATTTTTTTCTGAAGTCAGTTTTCATAGGTTGTCTCTCTAGGAATTCATTCATTTCATCTAGGTTATCTGATATGTTGCCATACATTTGTTTATAGTATTCTCTTAGGCCTTATTTATTTCTAGGTGAAGTGAGGTGAGTAGCAATATTACTTCTTTCATTTCTGTTCTAGTAATTTCAGTCTTCTTTCTTTTTTTTCTTGGCCAGTTGAGGTAAAGTTTTATCAATTTTGTTGGTCTTTTCAAAGAAATAACTTTAGGCTTCACCGGTTTTCTCCAGTGTTCCAATAAGGCCTTTGTTTAATGTGCCAAATTTCTGATGTTTGCTTTACTTAATTGCTGAAAATTAATGTTATAATTCAACCAA
>CAUYSK010081876.1:0-17306 GCA_963575035.1 Avahi laniger
TCCTGCCAGGGCCTGGGTCCCACCCAGAAGGAACAGTGGTAACTACCACGTATATGTGGGACAGTCAGAGAAGGCCTCACTGAGGGCTAAACCCAGTGCCTGTTCCTCATTTTCTCTTGAAAAGAGCATTAGGAGGGCTCTGGCCCCCTTCCCATGCTCCAGGCAGAGAACAGAGCCCGAGCAGATGACACCACTAGCCTCAGATCCCACAGCTGGTGACTGAGCCTCAGACCCTGGGATTCTGAGTCCAGTCCCTGCAGAGCCACCAGAACCAGCACTGACATGGACATCAGGCCACCTCTCTGCCCTGTGTGAGCCCAGAGGGCAGACCGAGTGTCCTGGCTCCCCCCAGCTCCCTACACTTCTAGGGGCAGTGGCAGCCCCAGGGGAGGCATTGCTTAGGGGTATGTCCCCACCTGACCCTTCTCGCAGGGGCCACCTCTCTGCTCGACAGGCTGTCCTCCCTGCCCTCCTGCCCAGGCACCCCCTCTCCAGTGCACTGACCCCTTCTCCTGCCTGGACCCTTGCAGAGCTCTCCCACTCGAGAGCCTCAGTTTTCTCAGCCATGAAGTGGGGTGAGCTCTAATTGCCATGCTTGGTGGCTGGCGAGGCTCAGATAAGCTAGTGTCCCAGGGAACGCCTTCCAGCCCCTCCCATTGAGGAAACATCCCCATGGGATGGCAGGGGTTCTCACAGTCACTTGGCCAGCCTGGCCCCAAGCCAAGCCTCAGAGTCCCACGTTCCATCCCCTTGCCTGTCCCTCCCAAGGGTAACGTTCTAGGAACACGCCAAGCCAGCATGGTGACATAATCTCCTCTCTCCTTTTTGTCTCCTCCAGGTTTGGTAAGAGTGATTCATTTCCATCCCCTCTGCCACCCAAGAGCCGTGTTTGTGTTGCTGTCCCCATCGGGGGTGGATTTCTTTGACCCTGTGTTTCCATAGTCCAGAAGCAGAGGTGCTGGTAACCGCCTCAGGAAATAGCCCTAAGACAGGTGGCCTTAAAGTGATGGGCTGGCTTCAGCCCAGCTGGCAGCTGCTCTCTGAGAAGCTCGGACCTCGAGAGTATCATGGTCCGTGAGCAGCCCCGTCTCTACCTTGCCAGCCCGCAGTGACCTGCAGTGACCTCTCTGGCAGGGACACTTGCCTGCTGGGCTGCCACGTAGAGCAGTGCTTCTGGGAGGGAGATGCCACCTGTCTGGTTTAGGTGGACTTCAGCCATCCCGGAACCCCACCTGATGTCTCAGGACCCTTCTGTCCAGGAAGCAGGGGTGCAGCTCAGCCCCGAGCCAGGCCCGGATGGATGGGAGGGTGCAGATGCCACTTAGGGTGGGGAGGAGGATGCCAGGACCCCCTGGACCCCTCTTCCACCCCCCAGCTCAGGCTGGGAACAGGTTCCTGCGTGTCGCCGGGCTGTGGGGCTTCTCTCTCGTGAGTCGAGGCAGAGGGAGCAGCCATGCCTCTGGAGCCTGCTTTTAATGAGTGGAAATGCAGAGACATCTGGTTTTTGAGCAAAATAGCAGCGTATTTTCATACTACCCTGAGCTGACAGAGAGTAACGCAGCTGAGGGTGGGGTCGTGGGGATGAGGAGGGGAGCAGTAGGCAGTGACCTGCTGAAGTGGCTGCAGGCACCCCAGGAGGCACGGGATGAGGAAGGAGAGCAGCTACACTTTCTTCTCCAGGACACAGACAGAAGCTCCCAGGGCCCTTAACAGAGCCTTGGAGGAAAATCCAGCACCTCCATCCCTAGGACAGCCCATCCCTCCAGTTGCCATAGTAACACAGGGACCGAGCAGCCATGCTGTTAGGCCTCCAGGGCCAGTATTTCCATCCAGATCTGGGAGAGGTGACGCCTGGCACCCATACCACCTCGCTGCCCCGGCCCCTGCCGATGACAGATGTCACACATCACAACTCACTTTCAGAGCTGGGCGGCTGAAGTCTTATTTCTCAGTCTGTTTTTCTCAGGCTGGCAGCTAACCCCTTAAAGCCATGTGTTTTGAGGCTTTGGCTGCCAACTGGGTTGGGGTGGGCTCCGGGAGGAACTGGGGGTAAGAAGTCAGCTCCGTGCACTTGTGCCGGAGCTTCGGGTGAGACCACTGTGGGTCTCTGATCAAGGAGGAGACAGAGGGCCTTTGTGTGCTGCTCACACTCCCCGTGGCGCGGGAGGAGGCAGAAGTGCCTCCAGCACGCCTTTCCCCTTCAGGTGGGGTGTGTGGTCCTTGGCCTTAAGTGAACCAGCACTTAATGAGCACCAGCTGTGTGCTGGGCCAGCCCTTAGGGTTGAGGAGGCAGGGGCCACCCTCAGGGGACCTTCTGCTGTAGAGGACACTGCATGCCCACAGGTCACTGCAGCACAGGAGAGTCTAGATTCTCTGTCCCGGGAAAAGCCCACAGCATTCTGCCGGTCGGTACAGAGGGTTCCCAGGTCCCTGACTCCGTCCATGAGTTCTGGTAGGACACAGCGCTGAGTTTGGGGTGTGAGTTGGACATGTGGGCCGCCAGCGGATGGTTGCTCCTCACTGCCGAGCCTGTAATGCCATAAACGCTGGAGATGCCTGTTCCCGCGGGGAAGCCCAGGTTAGGAGAGGGGACGTCCAGGAAGCCCTCCAGGAAGGCAAGCAGAAGGGGCACCTCAGAGCTTGTGGCTCTTCTTGCAGCAGAGAAAGAGGGTTCCTGAGACTTCCCCAAAGACTCAGACTGTAGCGTTCGGGTAGGGCTGGCCCGCGTGGGAGTGTGGTAAAGCTTCCCCTTGTCCTCGCTCTGCCTGCCAAGATTTGCCAGTGGTGGCTTCAGAGGAATGTCCTCGAGGTGTTTCAGGCTGGAAAGGTATTAGCTGCAGATTCCCCATCAACGATCAAGCATCTTCTACCCACTTAGGACGTGCAGTTGACTTTTGAACAACATAGGGGTTAGGGGAACTGACCCCTCCCACCATACCGTGTAGTCGAAAATCTGCATATAACTTTTGACTCCCCAAAACTTAACTACTGATAGCCTACTGTTGACTGGAAGGCTTACTGATAACATAGACATTTGATTGACACACATTTTATGTTACGTGTGTTACGTATTGTATTCTTATGGTAAAGTAAGCTAGAGAAAAGAAAATATTGTTGAGAAAAATCATAAGGAAGAGAAAATTATACTGTTCATTAAGTGGCAACAGAGCATCACAAAGGTCTCTGTCCTCGTGGTCTCCACGTTTTGTAGGCTGAGGAAGAGGAGGGTTGGTCTTTTGTCTCAGGGATGACAGAGGCAGAAGAAAACCCACATATTAGTGGACACGTACAAATCAAACTCATGTCATTCCAGGGTCAGCTGTACCCAGGATTAAGCCCTTGCAAACTGGTGGCCTGTGGGTGTATTGGTGAGAGAGTGCAAGAGCTGGGGTGTGTGGAAACTTCTCCCCTCACCTTTGCTCTGTCTTCTGCCTCTTCTGCCGCACAGGGACGGCAGACCGAGCTGTCTGCAGAGGCCAGGCAGTGACAGTGCCTAGAGAAGTAAGCCATGCCACTCCACGGGTCTTAATTGGCCTGCCCCTGTTTTGATAGACGTAGATTCAGGGAGATGTTTTTCTAGCGTGTGATAAATTGCCATCCTCCATCGAGCCTGCCATCTCTGACATCAGAGGCCACAGGCACAAACTGTCCCGTGCAGGGCTTCCGCAGCCTGCCCAACCTGGCTTCTTTCCTCGCAGATCTCCCGCATGGATCCCCACAGATGGTACGGAGGGACATCGGGCTCTCAGTGACACACAGGTAGGCCCAGCTGGCCTGGTGGGGAGGGACACGGAGCTGGGCTGGGTGCTCCCACTGAGGTGGGGGATCTGTCCTGGTCGCTGTTTCTCTGGGCTCTTCGCCTCTGTTCTGTCTGTCTCCTCTGTGGGACTCAGCCCTGCACCCACTCGGAGCCCCTGCGTTGTCACTGGTGGCCATGTGGTCTTGCTGGTCCCTTGCCTACCCCTCCTTGGATCTCCTCACTCTGCTGGGGGACATCACTCATCCTTTTCCGGGAGGAATAAGGAGGAGCCAGGAGCTTCCTCTGCACCCAGTGTGATGTCGTGCAGGTCCTGCAACACCGCACATCAAAGTCCCGGGTACAGCTTGCTGAAAATCCAGATTCCCAGGCCCTACACAACCGGGAGCACCATTCCGTTGCAACATGGCAGGGCCTTTCGTTTCCCCCAGGGAACGTGAGCTGCTCTCCAGTGGGAGGCAGGCCTGGAATTCTCACCCTGGAGGTGAGACCCAGGCTCCCAAGGGTTGAGTGACTTGTCTGAGGTCGCACTGCCTATAAGACAATACTTGACCCCAAGAGCTGCCCAGGGACCTGTTTGGTGCCTTGTCAGGGCTGGGGTGCTTGTACCCCAGAGCCTCGGGGAGGAGGGTCCAGGGCACCGGCAGCCAACTAGGGTAGGGCTCTTGGAGCAAAGGTCACAGGATGTCCCTCGGCCACACCTGAGGTGTCAGGTGCGATCTTCCAAGGGCTGGGAGAGAACTGCCAAGAATAGGTCCTTTGACTACTCTTCCCCTTGTGAGCTGCACACCTGTGGGCAGTACCTGCTCCAAGCCTCAGTTTCCCCCTCTGCAAATGGCATACTAGTATCTTCCAGTCCCATCAGGAGAATAAAATGGGGTGACGTGCGTGTGAGCTTCATGTGTCCAGCAGTCGCAAGTGCTTGGTATTTAATCTCGGGTTCTAGCACCCAGAGAGGCTGGCATTGAGGGGCACCAGGCCTAGCAGGCTGCCCCATTTCACAGAGGATCGCTCAGCTAATTTGGCCCCAAATGTCTCCCAGGCTGCTGCCTCCTCCCTCCTGAGGCAGCTAGTTGCAGCCTCCAAGTGTAGCCGCAGCCCTGCCCTGGCCTTGCCGGCTGCCCCACGCCTCCCCTCACTGGGTTCTGGGCTTGAGGAGGTGAGGTCATGGTCATACCCTTTTGGTTTTTACCATGTATGTATTTAGGTATGTATGTATGTGTGTGTGTATTTATTTATTTGTGTGTTTGTTTAGAGATGGGGGCTTGCCGTGTTGCCCAGGGACCTGCCTTTGCTTAGTCCCAGATCTGACTGTCATTTAGACTTACTTTCAAGATCTCCCAGTGGAGATCATCTCAGGCACCCCTCTTGCCCCCCTCACCCCCAACGTTGACATGAGGGGCAATTAACACCCAAAGAGAGAGCGAGAGAAAGAGAAAGCGTGCTTACACAAACCCGGGTTCATGGGGGATTGGATTGGACACTCCAGGCAGGTGGGCGTCCTTTGCCACCAGAAGCTCTGATTTTTGTTGGGTGGAGACAGTGACGTTCATGGATCTTTCTACCTTCCAGGCACTGCACATGTGCACTGCATGTGTGTGACCCTCCCCAGATCCCTGTGCGGGTGAGCGTTAGCCCTGTTGCAGAGGCTCTGTAGTAGGCGGGACTCAAACTTGGCTTGGTATGAGCCCAAAGCCAGGGCACTTCCTCCTCTACTGCCCGGTGGACTCTTGCTGAGAAACTCTGTAACTGAGTTCAGAGACCTGAGCGCCAGCCCTGCTGCCCAGCGTGCCACCTGTGTGACCTCAGGAACATCACCTAAGCTCTCAGAGCTGCGTCCCTTGCCTGCGTGCTAAGGTCCTGGACCTGCCAAACTCCCTGGGGTGGTCGCAACAATCAAGTGAGCTAGAATTTGTGGATGCGTTACCAATGACTCCCCCAGTGCTGGTATTCACTCTTGTTACTGTAATACACTGTGCTTCAAACAAATCTATTCCTCAAAAAATAGGGGTTCTTTCTGCTCTTAGGCCTCCCCGCCCTGTGGGCACACTCAACCCCCATCATTCCTTCTGCTCTATCTTTTGTGTTTTTTTATTTTTTAAATTTTGAATTGGAAATACATTCATATATTAAAAATTCAGGAGGTATCAAAGGGTGTGTATAGAGAAAATTCCCCTCTCGTTCCTGTCCCCAGCTCCCCAGCTCCCCCTGTAGGCAGTTCTTAGCAGTTTCTCGTGTATTTTTCTAGAGATACTTTATACAAATGTGTGTATGTTCATTGTCCTTTTTTTCCATACGATTGCTACATATATTATACACACACTGTTCTATACTTAGCTTTTAAAAAAATGGAGATATCTATAGAGAGCAAAAAGCACAAATGAATTTTTTATACATACACACAGCATGCACACATCCAGAAGATTTAGAACATTCTGGCACCCCAGAAAGTTAATTACCTTTGGCTCTTCCTAGTTGATAGTGCCACCATCAAGTGGTTACTAGTCACTTTTGTCATCATAGATTAGTTTTTCCTGTATATAAATGGGATCATATCAGACTGTACCTTTCTTTACTTGATGTTGTGATTTGGAGATTATTCCACACTTTGACAAAAAGAGTATCCTTACTTGCTGGCTGTGAAGTGTTCCACTGTGTGGACGAACGATGCTTTAGTCAGTGCCCTACCGATGAACACGTAGGTAATTTCCAGTCTTTTACGGCTGCAAACCTGCTGCAGATGTACCTCGTCCACATGTCTTTTGACACCTGTTAGAGTATCTGTTGGATAAATTCCTAAGACTGGGATTGCTGGGTCAGAGGGTATGCACACTTGTGATTTTGATTGCTATTGCCAAATTTGCTATCAGTGACCACATGAACTTTAGGATATTGATAGTGATGGCTTTGTGGCTGGGAAATCTACATGCCTGGGGGGAAGCAGTGGCCCCTGGGTATCCTGCCTTTCCTGGGAGGGGGCCCCTGAGGCTCGGGGATGCAGCAGGACTCCCAGTTTCCCTGGAGCTGTGTGGGAAGCCCTCTGTGGCTGGGCCCTGGGTTCCTGGCCTGTGTGAGCATGTGTATGTGTCCACCCCCTGCAGGTTCTCCACGAAGTCCTGGCTGTCGCAAGTCTGCCACGTGTGCCAGAAAAGCATGATGTTTGGAGTGAAGTGCAAGCATTGCAGGTGACGGGCGGAAGGTGGGGAGGGGGAACAAACACTTGGTTTAGTAAGTCAGGGTTCAGAGGAATTCTCCTAAACCTACTGCTATTCATAAACCTGTTCACACTAGGGAGTGATCAGGCCTCTCCAGGGAGATTAAGCAAGACACTTCTGGAAGACGGGAATTTTTGAGGTGGGTTTTGAAGGATGAATAGAAGTTTGTAACATAGACCAAGGGGGAAAGAGAATTCCAGGCCAAGAGAGCATCTTGTACAAAGGCAGGGAGGAATGCGAGGACTGTTGTGGGAACTGTAAGGAGTTGTGAAGTTTACCCTTACATTTTAGCTGGAACATGGGGATAGACCATGATAAAAACAGAGCACTGGCTTACAGAAGGGCAGAGCAGGAGAGTGGGGATTTTATATAAATCCAACTGATTTTCTCATACCATTGTGGTTTCTCGGGGGGAAAGAAGGACAAGGACAGGGAACAGTGTGGGCTGAGCAGAGTCTGTCCTCTGCTGCCTGGCTGCCCTCACCTTACGAACGGTGGCCCTGGAGTCTTGGTTCCCAGCCCACTTTGCCCCTGCGTTACTGTGTGACCTGGGGCAAGGTGCTTGCCTTTTCTGGGCCTCATGTTTTATTTATACACCTGAGACGATGATTCCATTGAGACTGCTCTGGGAGTCCGAGCTAGAATGTGTTCATGCATTTGGGCTCCGGGCACACTCCAGGTGCTGGCTCTTGTGCATATCACTCGGATCAATCTTGTTTTCCTGACGACTCTGCTGACCTCCAGGGAGATGCTGGAGTTTTCTCTCCAGTCTAACTCTCCTGTGGTTCCAGCCCACTTGGCTTTAAATTAGGGAGCTCCAGCTCCCATTCAACTCTGCCATTCTCGCGGAGAGCACAGGATGCCCTGTGGGCCCACCCTGGCCTGCGGTGCGTATGAGGTGGGCAGGGTACCAACTGTCAGCCTGTTGTGTCAAGGAGAAAGCTGAGAGTGAGGGCAGTGAACAGGCCAAAACAAGAACCCGGCTGCGTCCACTCCTGACCCTCAGACCACACGGCCAGTGCTCGAATGTGGCAGGAGGGGCTGCCCTTCGGACCCCTGGGAGCCTTCGGGATGCCAACATTCACCTTCTAGTTCTTCTTTTTTATGAGTTCAGCTTTGTCTCGGGCCTTCTGAATGTAGGTAGAGGGTCTCTCTTTCTTAGAAAGGGAAAACAGATATGTGACCTGTGACAAGTTAAACGGGCATAATAAAACCTGCTCTGAGGACTGGCAGACGACGGCGGCACACGATCAGTGGTCAATAGGTAGTGGTTGCTCTCGATGTCAGAGTATCCCGTACTTCTGCGCTAACGCTTGCTGAGAAGTTTGTGGAAGTTGAGGCCATGATGGTCGGATGCTGCACTCCTGCCCAGGCGATGTCCCGGGAGCCCCGGCGTGGCCTCCGCACGCTGACCTTGCCCTCCTTCGCCAGGTTGAAGTGTCACAACAAGTGTACAAAAGAAGCCCCTGCCTGCAGAATATCCTTCCTTCCACGTGAGTTCTCTGCTCTTCCTCTCCTCTGCCTTCGGGATCTGGGGCGAGTCTTTCTGTAGCTCGGTCTGTTCCCTACTGACGGGTTCTTCTCTTTTCAAACAGTAACGAGGCTTCGGAGGACAGAATCGGTCCCATCGGACATCAACAACCCCGTGGACAGAGCGGCCGAGCCCCATTTTGGAACCCTCCCCAAAGCCCTGACCAAGAAGGTATGCCCGGCAGTGCCGGGGAGACCCACCACCCCCAGAATTGCTTTCCATAAAGCACCCCTGAGCGGGAGGATCGGTGGGGAAGTATGACATGGCACCACAAGCCAGGAGGGTGGCCCCGGGGAGCGTATCTTTGCCATCTAGGAGACTTCATGCTTCTACCCAAATCGCTGTGATATAGCTGTGATTCCCACCTGCTTCCCTGCGCAAATTCTGTGCCAGGAGCCTTCTCCGTTGCTGTTTCAGTTGACTCCTCACAGTAGTTCCAAAGGGCACAGACTGATCTATTTTATAGTGAGACACTGAGCCCAGGCTCCCCCAAGAGCAAGCAGCAAACCCAGAGTGGTAGCCTTGGCTTTGGCCCAACCTCAAAATCTGGGCCCTTAGCCGCAGTGTGGCACGTATGCCTTCAGTTGCTCATTAAAGCAATCGCCGTGGCCTGCACTGAGCAAGGCTCTGCTGCCCTTACAGCGACGCACCCAAAAATGGGTTTCTTTACACAGCCTGGGGTCGGGCTCCTCTGCTGATGCAGACAGGCGTCCTCTGCACTAGACAGACTCTCGAAGGCCTGTGTCCCCCAGGACGGTCTGCAGATCTGTCTTGGGCCCCTATGCGCAGGTGGCTTTGATGTCTGCAAGGCACCAGTTTCGATGGCTTCTGACAGCAGCCTCCATCCTGGCCACCACGCAGCAGGCAGCTTCCTCCCAGGCTGCGGCTGTGTATTTTTAAGTGTGTCGTGTCTCAGCCCCAGACCAGGGCATAGTGTGTGCTTCACCAATGAGCAGTGTGTGACCACTGCTGCTTGGCTGTGGGTGGCCTTCAGCGGCCCAGGCCAGTCTCAGTGGAGGTGTGAACTGAGCGAAGAGAGAGGCAGGTGGGCGATGTGGCCTGTTAACGGGCTGCTCGGGAAGCGTCCAGGGCCACTTCTTACTGTCAGACAAGGCCAGCTGCTCCAGACCCGACCTCTCTTACGGACCTGCTCCTGTCCTCTCTCCTGCTTCTGCCCGTCTGTGTTTTCCCTCTGATGGTGGCTTCCCCGCAGGAATGGTGGGACCGAGTGGATAGATGTTAGGATCCTGCCTTAGTCCATTCGGGCTGCTATAACCAAATGCCATAGTCTGGGTTCTGGAGGTTCTGGGGGCTGAGAAGTCCAAGATCAAGGCACTGACAGATCTGGTGTCTGAGAAGGGCCCACTTCCTCATAGACGGTGCCCTCTTCCTGTGTCCTGAACCAGGCATCCTCAGTCGCTTTCTGCCCTGGGAAGGGTCCTTCTTTGTGAGGGCACCACTCCTGTTCATGAGGGCTCCACCCTCATGACCCGGCCACCTCCCAAAGGCCCCACCTCCTGGTACCATCACCTTGGGAGTTAGGATAGCAGCATAGAAACTTTGGAGGATACAGTTGTTCAGACCATAGCGGATCACAGCTCTGGGTTTGAGTCCGACTGGTCCCCTTTCTTGCTTCTGTGACCCTAAATGAACTACTTGACCTCTCTGAGCCTCGATAATGATGCTTCATTCACAGGGCGTTGTAAGGGCAACGAGAGAAAGTTCATGAACTCTCATGCAGGGGAAGGTACCATCCCTTCAAGTAGTATTCGTTTTCCAGCCTGTCACAGACAGGAGTGATTCCCCAGCGGGGACCCAGCACACACCCCACCCCATTACCAGCATCGTCACCACCCCTGCCGTGTCCTCTCCAGCTCTGCTGTGCACACCCGCGGTCACCCCGCGTCCCTTCATTCCCTGGCATGTTCGCACCTGCACCTCCAACCTGCTGGGCACCGCTCCTCGGCCCCCCTCTCTGCTCGGGACTCTCAGTCCTGCCTCCTGCACGCACTGGCTCGGTGGGCCCAGCCCCCTTCTTAGCTCAGCACCACATCGTGTCAGCTGTCCCTGGAGTTCCACTGTAAAACCCAGAGCCTTCGGGGCCTGCAGAAGAGATACCTGTGGAACTTGGCATTTAACCCGACTTGACCCCAGCTCTTCTGACTAAGAAATTCCTCTTCCACCCGCTGAGGACCTACTGTTCGGGTCTGGGCAACACCCGGCACATCCAGGTCCTTGCTAACATGGAAGCCCGCAGCCCTCTCTCTGGTGGTCCGTTAGCCTGGGCCCAAGCCGCTGGGTGGTCCTAGCTAGCAGGTTTGCAAAAGAGTGGAGCAAGCATTTATTAGTCCCCCGTTGTGTACCACACACTCACCTTTGTTAAGTTGCTGATACAGCAACCCTCTGGCATAGGTGTGGATATCTTCATTTTGTGGTTAAGGAAATGGGAGCTCAGAGAGGTGGAGGAAGTTGCCCAGAGTCACCCAGCTAAGAGGTGACAGAAGCTAGGTGAGAATGCCAGTCACTCTGCCTCCAAGCCCACTGCTGTTTCTGCTGAGAAGTTTGAGCTTGGGCCTCCCCGACTCTAGTGCAGCACCCCCTTCTCCAGGGCACTCCGGTTCCTCCCCCAGGCGCTTGCTCTCAGCTGGAAGATGTTGCTGCTGTTCTCAGAGGTCTGCTCTGTGCTGTGCCCTGGGAGCCCTGGCCAGAAGGAAGCCCCGAGCTGGGATCCCACCAGGCCCACGCCCCGTGACCGTGGGCAAAGCCCTTCGCCTCCCTGGGCCCTGCCCTCCCGAGCTCTGTCGTGGGGCCGTGGCGGTGCGTGGTATGGGGAGAGCTGATACTGCAATCAGTGCTGTCCAAACTTCATCACGTTGCAAACCGTCTTCATGGTTTCCGTCTTAACCACGTACCACCTGGGTTAATATTCACATATGAGAATTCATTTTTATGTAACCATCACTGTCGTAATTGGAAAATCCACCATCTCCATAGATAGAAGACAATCACTAAAATCAATACAGTTAAAACCAAAAGTTACTAAATTCCATCTCGATAATCATGCTTGCTTACGGCTCGGAGCTCGACGCCCTCACTTTGTTAAAGAGCCCAGCCGGTGTGGGGGAGGCCTTCGTGCAGGACAAGGGGGAAAAGAACACTCTTCCTCTGCGGCTCAGCGTCCCCCATGGTGTGTCCGAGGGCCTCCTAAAGTCGCCTCATGGGCCACCAAGCACGCGTGTATCCTCTGGCAGGCACTGGCTGGCGTGATCTGTTAGCAGGGGGACTGCGCTTGCGTTTGGGTGGGAAAGGGATGACATTAACATTTCAGTTGGGACAGCAGGAGCGAACCAGGCTTGTCCCGACAAACCAACTCTTGTGGTTATCTTCTAGAAAGTTCATTCCAGCTCTGGAATTTTTCACCCCTCCACGATGGCACCAGCCCACACTGGCTTTGCAGTTTAATGTGGGCTCCTAGAGTTCCTAGTGCCTTTGAGACAACCAGGTCTGCAAAGACAGGACCATTCGCATCTCACTCATCGCAGTCCTTACTTCGAGCAGGGTGCCTGGCGAGAGCAGACGTTGCGTGAACGTGTGTTAGAGGCTGAATTTACTTCATCGTAGAACTGTACTATTTGCCTTGCTCAGAGGCAGGCACCGGCTGTGTGATGGGCACACTGGCCTCACAGAACAGGCGGTGTGGTGGGAATGACGTTCATCAGGAGAAAGCACCCTGATGAAAAACTGCTAGGAGCTATGGGCGGCTAAAGAGGAGGAGCATGGTCCTGGCTGGGGTTCAGGGAAGGCTTCTGGGGAAAGTATGCTTGGGCTGAAAAAAGATGAGTGGGAGTCCCCTAGAGGATGGGCATTGAGGTGAGGGTCTCTGTGTGTCCCCCTTCCTCAAATACTAGACCCACAAAATGTCAGCTGGAGGGGAAGACCCTAAGGATCGCCTGGGCTGACCTCTTCCTTTTCCGTGGGGAAGGGAGGGTGCTGACATGGGGCAGACAGACTGGGTCAGGTGGTGACAGCCCCGCCCACTGCAGCGTCTCTGGTCCTGCAGGAGCATCCTCCAGCCATGAACCACCTGGACTCCAGCAGCAACCCATCCTCCACCACCTCCTCCACGCCTTCCTCGCCAGCGCCCTTCCCGACGTCGTCCAACCCATCCAGTGCTACCACACCGCCCAACCCCTCTCCTGGCCAGCGGGACAGCAGGTTCAACTTCCCAGGTACCACATCTTGGGCTTTTCTGGGTTCTCAGAGGAGTGATCAGATCCCAGCAGACCCTGGCAAGTTTAAAGTCAGATGCTACTACCACTAAGAGCTTATGTTTATGGAGCACTTAGCCGAGCACCTCAACGCAGTAGCTCTGAGGTTGATGCTGTTGTTGTGCCCATTTTGCAGACAGGAACACTGAGGTTCAGAGAGGGGCAGTGGCTTGTCCTGAGTTGTATCTCTCAGAAGTAGCACAGCGAGGACCAAACCTGAGACCACATGACGTAACATAACCCCCACGCTGCCCTCCCGTGCGCAGGTGGCTCCTCCTGAGCGTGGCTCGCTCGCTCAGGGCGGGCATCTGAGCTCCCAGGAGGCGTGGCAGGCAGCACAGTGAGCCAGGAGGCCTAGCAGAGGGGACCGGGGGCCCTGCTGCCTACCTGCTCTGTGATCTGGGTAAGCTACTTCAAGGAGACCTTTTATTCATTTTCCGTAAAGCAAGGAGACCATGCAAAGTTGGGATTAGGTTGTCCCCATGGTGTGGATGAGGACACTGAGTCCCACGGAAGAGCAGAGTGAGAGGCCTGAGCTGGAGCTGACTGCAGCTCCACCAGCAGCCGCGCTGCCCATGGCTCTGTGGGGAGAGGACCCCAGCTCTTCCCACTCCTCTCCTGGCCAGGCCCGGGGAGCTATCTCCCTAAGGGGCAGAGTGAAGCCCACTTGCCCCTTTTGGGGCTCAGCTACCGCCGTGGCCTCTCCAGCAGCTCCTCAGCCTGCTGCAGTTTGTGGTCACAGAGGAAGGAGTACGGCAGTGACGCTCAGCTCCAGGCCGCCACAGGCTGTCCCCAGCCTGTGGAGTCCAGGTCAGGCCCCTGTCACTGGCCCCTGGGGCTCCAGGCCCTGGAGGACAGAGGTGCGGCTCTTCCTGTGCCAGGGGAGCCCCAGCTGGACCCACACAGAGCCAGCAGGAGGCCGGGCCTCGGGGCCCATCTCACCAGGGTTCTGGGGACTGCTTCTGTGGGTGGGGAGACACCAAGGTTTTGGAGGAATCTTTTCTTCTCTTGTGCCTGTCCCTCCACCTCAATGTGCACGGTGGCTGGGCATCCCCTGGCGTTAATGCCTGTCCTGAGCACAGCCCTCCCCTCCCCGCAGGTGAGCGACGGCCCATGTGATTAACCTGCTCTCCCATTCCGCTCTGTCCTTATTACGCTCCGAAACTGCCTTTGTTAAACCTCCTACTTTGGATCTTTCTAAAGGAAGGGCCTATTTGAAAAACAACAGCCACAGCGAAGGTCCTTTTTGCGGTATCAGCCAGACCTTCTCTGCTTTCCCCGATGTCCCTGGACTGGGCCCTCATTGTCCCGCACACAGAGGCCTCCCTCTCTCCAAGATCGTATCTCTCTGGCCATGGCAGCACCAACTGGGCCAAGCCCTCAGGGCTGGGCTGCCCAGTGGCCAACCTGGGGAAGGAACTCCTGTCGTCCGCTGCTCTGTACCGCATGGAAGCATTGCACTTGGTCCTCAGGGGTAAACCTGGGAAAAGGTTACGGTCACGCAGCACTTTGAGGGGGATGCCTTCTGAGAAAGGCGCTGTCAAGCAGTTTCGTCGTGTGAGACATCATGTGTACTGACAGGCACACAGAGATGGCAGAGCCCGCTGCACACCTAGGCTACACGGTACAGCCTATTGCTACAAACCTGCACAGCTTGTGACTGTCCCGAATACTGTAGGCAGGTGTAACACACTGGCGTTTGTGTATCTGAACATAGGAGAGGTGCGTAAAAATACCGCATAAAAGATTAAAAATGGCACACCTGTACGGGGAGCCCACCCCGCAGCTTGCAGGACTGAACTTGCTCTGGGCGCGTCAGTGAGTGTGAGTGAGTGTGAAGGCCCAGGGCGTTGCTGTGCACTGCTGCACACCTTCCAAACACTGCACGCTCGGGGAGCACTAAATTTATTCTTAGACATTTTCTTTCTTCAATAACAAATTAACCTCAGCTTACTCTAACTTTTTTACTTTATAAACTTTTTAATTTTTTTAACTTTGAGTCTTTTGTAACAACACTTAGCTTAAACACGTTTTACAGCTGTACGAAAATATTTTTTCTTTATATCCTTTTTCTATAAGCTTTTTTATTAAAAAATTTTTTTGACTTTTTAATCTTTTTTAATCTTTTTTGTTAAAAACTAAGACACAAATGCACACATGAGCATAGACCTACACAGGGTCACGATCCTCAATGCCACCGTCTTCTGCCTCCATGTCCTGTCCCACTGGAAGGCCTTCAGGGGCAATAACAGGCACGGAGCTGTCATCTCCTGTGATAACAGTGCCTTTTTCTGGAACTCCTCCTGAAGGACCTGCCTGAGGCTGTTTTACAGCAACTTTTATTTCTATTATAAGTAGAAGGAGAACACTGCAATGATAAAACATATAGTAAATACATACACCACTAACAGTCATTTATCATCGTTAGGTGTCACGTACTGCACGTAATTGTATGTGGTGTGCTTTTATACGACTGGCAGTGTAGTAGGTTCGTTTACACCGGCATCATCACAAGTACATGGGTGATACTACATGACAGCAGTTACAATGTCACCAGGTGATAGGAATTTTTCTGGTCTATTGTAATCTTATGGGACCACCATCATACATGTGGCCCGTAGTTGACTGAAACGTCGTTATGTGGCGCACGACTGTATTTGTAGCTGCGTTTCACAGTGAGATAACTCGAGAGGTTAACTAACTTGCCAGGGTCCCAGAGCCTAGTAAGTGGTAGAACTGAGCTTAGAATACGCTGTGTCAGAGCCCAGAAGCCCGGTATGTTCTTTTCAGTTCCCCTAAGAGAGGAAAAACAATTTCGTGTTGGGGCTGACACTCTGGGGGCGAAGGTGGGGCCAGTCTTCTGCACACAACACTGTTAAGCTTTGTCGTGATCACTGTTTTCTCCCACATTGTATTTTGCCCTCCTGGGCTCAAGTGCACGTCCCAGAGCACAGCACTGGCCTGGCCTCTGCAGCGAGGTGGCCGCTGAGACTGGGTCTCGGAACCACCAGGCCTCCCGCCCAAGCCCCTTTACTCCTGGAGGCTCCTGCCGGGCCCGTTTCCTCCCAGCTCTGTTCGTCCTTCCTGCATGGCTCAGCCTGCCCCTGCCAGGCCCACCTGGGGCAGGGCGGTCCCAGCCCAATAACAGGTCTGTATCTCCCAAGCTGCTGCCTGCGTTCCCTCCTCCCTTGCTGAGTTTGCCGTTCTGTGTGTGTGACTCACCTCCTCTTCTGTTTAAAGCTGCCTCCTTCATTCATCATAGACAGCAGTTTATCTTTCCAGGTGAGTCCTCTGCATGGTTCTACTAACAGCCCCTTGCTACAACCCCTTCTGTCCAGCCCACCTGGGTGCCCTCTCCCTGGGCACCTCTGGAGTTATTTGAGTCTCCCGCCACTGTTCTGAGAGCTGACTGCCCATTGAGGATCAGAAGCCGACAGGGCAAGTGTCCTGGAGGTGGGCTCCTTACATGAGCAGTCCTTGCTGGGAGGAACCCTGGAATCCATCCTGTCCAGCCTTTTGCACAGAGACCTCAGGCAGCTTTTTCAAGGTCACACAGCCAGGAGGTGGCAGAAGCAGGACTAGAACCTGGTTTTGCAGAATGGAGGAGAGGAATTTTTGCTGGTGCCTTATGAACATCTGTCACCATATCCTCCCCTACCCAATGACAATAAACTACTACCTTGTTTCACAGAAGTGGAAACCAATGTGGGAAGGTCTGCAGACATCATTTGTCCAATGCTTTACAACACAGTGCCATCTGCTGGCCATCACTGGAAGTGCCTCCTATTGAAGAAAGTTTAAAGAAAAAAACTTTCAATTCAATAATACAGTCCAGTCCATTGATTCCCTTTCAGAAAAATTGTTTTGCACACCTACTATGTGCCAACCTTTGCCTCTGACCATATCTCTGCCCCTCAGGAGTTGATAAGACCAGTGCTTTTTTCTCTAGATGAAGGTGTCAAGCATGGTGGTGTTTAAACAGACTGTAGCTGCTTGGTTTTTTCTTGGATTAAACAGGACTGTCTTGAAGTCACAGTATGTTGGTTATTCCAGGATTTTCTGTTCCCCCAGCCCAGCTGCATTAGGAGATTGCCTGGGAGCACCTGTGGGTCCTTACAGGCCCCTGTCTGTGGCATAGCTCAGGCCTGCGCAGGCTGCCAACAGTCGCGGGCCAGAGCTGCCCCACGGGGGCTTCCTGTGAACAGCTGAGCTGCCTCTGCGCTTTCACACCGGGTTTTGCTGCGGTTCCCTTCCAAGTGCCTCCCTGGTTACTAGCTCTAGGATACATTCAGTGGAGCACCCCAGAACATTGGGAAAACATGTCTCTTCTTCCAGAAGGGTACATTTTGCCCCGAAGATATGTTGAGGGGAAGGAAAGGAAATCTATTTCTATTAAAACAAACAAAGACACATTTTGGAGGACAATGCACAATACACTCTTAACTTTTAAGCAGAAGTGTGAGGTTTTGGAGACATTTTGCCTTCCTACCTGGGGTGCTGTTTCTCCCAAGACCCCCAACTCCCTCCAGTCCCCC
>CAUYSK010081877.1:0-24991 GCA_963575035.1 Avahi laniger
AACTACACTTCAGCCTGAGTGGCAGAGCAAAACCCTATCTCTTAAAAAAAAATGATTTAAATCAACAAGCTGGCTAGAAATAAATATATGTGATAATGTGGATACATGGCCAAAAATCTTAATTTTAAGAATTGTTATAAATACGTAAAGATACTGCTGTACACATTTGCCAGTGAAAAAATATAAATAAATAAATACATACATACATACATACAGATAGACGTTCAACTAAAAAAGAATAATTATTAGGGGTAATCAATTTGCAGAATAAAACATATGAATTAGCTAAGCTAAAAGTATGAGAATTTTGACAACAATGTAGGGAAATATGCACTTTCACCTACTACTGGAGACTGTGTAATAATTGAGAATTTTATGGAAGACAATTTAACAGTGTGTACCTAAAGCGTTAAAGTGTCCAGTACCCTCTTGTCTACTAATTCTGCTGCTAGGAATTTTTCTAAAGAAATAACTAAGAATGTGGTCAAGGCTATTTCATATAAACGTGCTTATTATCCCATTTATAATGGCCAATAAGCAACATCAAAGTTAAACTATAACTAGATAAGCAATGGTTTATGCATGTAATGGAATAATTCGTAGGCCCGAAAATTTATTATTCGTTCAACCAAGCTAAAGTTCACAAAGCACCTACTGCCTGTCAGGCACCGTGCTGGACCTTGTGAATACATGGTCCTGACTGTCATGTAACTCCTAGTCTAGTGGGAGAAACAGACAAACAAAAATCACACAGAAATAAAAAGTTACAGCTGTTATCTGTGTCCAGAAGGGGAAGTCCACTAAGTAATAAGAGCCTTGGATGGGAAGAGATGGTCAGGGAGATCAGAAAAGTTTCCCAAGAGTAAAAGAAGGGCTGTCCAGGCAAAGGAATCAGCACACAAAGCTGTTATCCTTTGCTTGTTGTGCATGTTGTTGAAGAAAACATAAAGAATGACTACAAAAGCATATGTACAATATACTACTTTTATAAATATATGTGTATGTGTTTTATACACACACACACACACACACACACACACACACTTAAGAACTACGAAGACTATCAACAAAATATTAACAGTGATTATCTGTGTTTGGGATGATATTCGTTCCTCTTCAACCCCCGGTTTTTTTTAGTGTTTTTTTAGTTTGTTATTAACTTTTCCAAATAGAAAAAAAAAGTGTGAATGAGAACAAAAAAACTGCAGGTTTGCTCAGTGATAGATACTACCCCAACTCCACGTGTAGGATGTGGTGTTATCCAAGCCAACTCCACCCTGGGGTCAGCTCTAAGTTGCCCTAACCAGAGAAGAAGTGAAGAGAAAATACAAACTCCAGAGTAAGCCATGTTTTCTCACTTGCATATCTTTAGTTACAAATGACTATTTACCTGTCAGTTGGGCTGAGAACACCCATAGGTTTTCCTTTGAAGTGAACCTCTTGGATTTAAAGAGATTTCTTTTAAGCTGTTGAAGGTTTGCTTGATCTAAAGTCTCAGAGATGTTTGAAGTTGTGACTTAATGGAAGATTATTTTTATTCACAGTGATCAAGCAGTTAATGAGATAAAGTAGTGAGGAGACAAGCTTAATAGAATATGTGGTTGCACCGCATGTTAATCTTTATAAAAGGCAGAATGAAAATAACAGGAAACCAGGAAGAAATTGGGACAGATGGCTGAACAGCTCAAAGATAGGAAAAACAACTCTTCCCTGCATAGGCCTTTCAAAGCAAACCCCTCTCATGTTTAGTTCAATAGATAAAAAGGCAACAAAGAACGAGAAGATGGAAAGGCAGGACTAAAATTTTCCCGGTGGCTGTTCTCTTGAGACCTTTGTCTAACCCTTCCCCAATCCCTCCCCCACCCCTCCTCTGAAGGGCAAAATGCATCTGGAGCAACTACAAGCTTTCAATATGGAAAGAACACAAACAGCAAAGAAATCCACCATCTGCCTCAGTGGCCCATTATGTACCGTTTTAACCCCCGTAAGTCATAACAAGATGAGGGGGGAATCTCCAGTCTAGCTGGATCCGGCAGCAATGCACCAGGGAGGCCAGGGAAGCAGATGGCAGAAGAGGGGGAAAGAGCGGTCCTTCCATTTCCTCTCCATGTTGGTTCTGTATCACTGTTTTCTGCTGGTGGTCGGCGGGAGGAGCAGGGGCATTTTGTTTTCCTTTTGTTTTATTTGCTTGTTTTTCAATCCGGTGAAGAAAAATTCAGGCTACCTAATTTTCAACTCAAGTAAGAAAACTGTTAAAGCCTAAATCGCCACAGAGGAGAAAAGGAAATGTGTCATCGATACGTATCTGTTTACCCACTGATGCGGAGAGGGAACCAAATAAATCTTTAGTGTTTCCAGTGACCGAGTGAATAAATCTTGGGAAATTGGCAAAACTGCATTTCCCAATAGATCCTCTGAGAGCTCTCTGTATCTTATTCCTTTGGGATGTTTACTTAAATAGCTGGCCCACCCCAGCTACTGATTTACTAGGACTAAGGTGGGACCCAGGAATCTGTGCTTTTCAAACATTTTAAATATACTTCCAACCTGTACCTTATACACAATGGCTGAAGTCTCTGAGGCTCTGTACTTCTGCTGGGTGTTATTACAAAGGGGTTCGGAAACTGGAGCTAATGTTAGACGGGGCTTTCTATCTGGAACCCAGAGACAGGTGGGTAGAGAGGAAGCAGCCCTGCAAGGGAAAAGGCTTTGGCTTCTGCCCTCTGTGCCTTGGTTCCACCTGTACAGGAATTCTGAGTGAGTTTCAGGTCTTGTGTCTTTGTGGAACATGCAAGTGGTGTGAAGTCACCAAAGGGCAAGCCTGTGAGATAATCCACAGGAGAGAGCTCATTCTCACCCCCTCTTGGAACTCAGGCCAAGAGGGTTAGCTCCTTGTCAGTTTTCTTTACCAATGATAGATTTTTCTTTTAGTCTGCCCTTTTAATGAGGAAAAAAGCCCTTCAGGATAAATGGATGTATGGGAGGTCTCAATTCCCATTCCCCACCCTGGGTGAGCCTCAGGTGTTACCTTCCATCCCCCTCTAGCCTGAGATGCAGGACTCTAGGTGTTGCCTCTCAGAGAACTGTCGTCTCAGCACCCAATTCCCTTTCCAAAGTGCTGCGCCCCTTTCCAGCTCCTGACCCTAGGAATTTTCCTTCCTTGATCACAAGCTCAGTTAGGCATTTATAAAAATATCGGGTATACTTTATCTAGCATTTCTAGGAGTTGTACAGTGGGAAAGTTTTTCAGGCTATGTTGCCTTATGTTTTGCTGGAAATAGAAGTTCTCCAAACTGCATTCTTAGCAAGCACCGCAAATGATTCTTATCCACACAGTAAGGTTTGAGAAATCATAATCCTCAACAAGTAATGAGACTTCATAGTTGTGTAACAGCAGTTTATAAAATGTTTTCATATTCATTTATTTCATTTCATCCTTGCAACGACCTTGCAAAATAAGCAGGACTGGTATTTTTATTCCCAACTTTGTGACGATGAAGCCTAGTCAGGCTGTTTCTTGCCCAAAGATATAAAAGTAGTTCAGGAACAAAAAAAGAACTAGACCTCGGATCTTCTGATACTTGGTTCATTGCATCACACTACATTGTTCCCAAGGCTATAATTTAGGTATCCAGGAAATCATTATCTGTCACACAACTCCAAATCATAGCTTTCCATGTCAATTTGAAAGAGAGAGAATCCAATTTTCTTTAGAGTCTATGGCGCCGTGTTTTCCTTCTCTGTGTATGTCAAACATTGAAGCCCCACTCGATTGGGCACAGACTTCCTTAAAGGTAATTTCTCCAATTAAAAACATACAGCAATCAATTTTAAAATGTTCCCTATAGTGGATTGACATGGTTTCTGAGTAGTCTTTATTTTTAAAAATCATTCTTCAACTTTGTAAGAATCTTATGTTTGTCCACGTGTGGTCCATAGAAGGTCTTTTCCACAGCATGAACCTCTCCTAAATTCTGCCAGGCTGCTGCGAGACTAGAGCCTGATTGAAGTACCTTTCCTATTCCGCAATTCCAGATCAAGGGATTTATTTGAATTTTGGAGTCACTTTTCAGCCCCTCATGGAAGACTTAGTGGGCTACCTACCGTTCTTCAGGGTTTCTGGTCCAAGGAGTGGTGAACTCACTGTGAGACCTCAGCCAGGTCTCTATTTCTGGGTCTACACTTGGTCATTCATCCCTCAATCACACTCATTCCACAAATAATTGAGAACCTATGGTGTGCCTGGAGACCAACGACAGTCTGTCTCGTATCCAGCCTATATTTTAATAGTCTGTGAGGAACATTTACTATGAAATTAACATTGTAGAGCTTCAGATTGCTTCAAAGACCAGTTAGCAGACAATTGTACAACTAAAATATTTTTGTGCTCCGTCCAGTGTTCACAGAGCATTCCCAGAGTTATCTCTTTTCCTCCTATCTTCAGGGTTTATAGAGAATACATGTCTTTCCTGTAGAATACATGCCAAGAATTTTTTCACAAGCACAAATTGCCATGAAAACTTAAAAGAATTTGTTTAAAGGAAGTTAATTAATTTTATGTTAGCGTTGTTGTTCAAATGCCTTTGAAATTGCTGCCTTTTTTTCCTTTAGGGCCAAGCTGATTTCCTTTAGTCCCTTTAGCACATGGTAATTTGCATGAATGTAAAAATATTTTATCAACATTAATATTCTAGAACTTGACTAGTCTATATAGTCATGATCAAATCAGCCAATCAATCTAAGTCTCCATCAGTACAAAGGGTGAGAAAACCCATAACTGTACGTCCATTCAACAGAAAACTCAGCTGCCATCCAAGAGTGAGGTTGATTTATGCTGTGCAGACCAACGTGGAAAGATCAAGTTATGTCATTAAAGGAACAAAGTTAATTTAGAAGACAAGGCATGAGGTTCGATACCAATCATATAAATGCTTAGAAAGAGAACACTTCTGAGGAAGAAAGAGGAAAATCGAGAGGGCAAAAAGCTTTCATTCTTTAAAAATGCAAAAAATAAATCAGTATATATGGCAACATGTAAAAGCCTTCAGGCATAATATTTTTAACAATTATATCTAAGCCACCAAATAATCCCTAAGTGATTGCCAGCTATGATTGTCCTCTAAAATAATCAGATAAGGAGTCAATTCCACAATTCTCCTTATAAAAATTCTTGCATTGTCTGTCTCCACGTACAGGAACCAGAGAATAATTTTAGTCGTTGTTAACATGTACTGAGCTCTTATTAGAAACCATCATAATGCTAGCTCTGAAACTGTTATTCAGAAAGAGAAAGAAAAAGAACACTAAAATTCAAAATCTGTAGGTCGTAGCTGTCCCAGAATTTCTATACAGGCAGGACCTGAGGCAGCAATATCTGTGAAAGGAAATAGGATATGAGCTATATTTGCATAGACTTTATAAATCAAAGAAAATGTCAACCTTTTTTTTAAAAAAGTTTGTTTTGGTTTGTTTGTTTGTTTATTCACTTCCATTCCATTGGAGGTGATGACAATAAGTTGCTGAACCACACGTAACTCATCACATGGGTTTGACATCACCCATCACCCAACTGGTCCAGACCCTGATTAATACGAAGAATTCACTGATCGCTTGCCTGGATGCCACAGCAATCACAAATTGCTATAAATGTTTCTAAATACTAATTCTCAAGTTCAGTTCTCTTCTTGACACAGACCAGTAACAAACAGTGCTGGCCCACAGATCACACTTCCAGTAGCACCAGTTAAAAAGCATATGGGTCCTATCTCAGTCATTAACACAAGTATCTTAAAATCCATCACTGATCAAAAAATAGACAATTTAAACAAAAATGTCCTACTGATCTTTGCTTAATTCAATTGACAGGTATCTTGACACAGCGAAACAATCTGTTTCTAAAAACTGTCACCACTTGCAATTACTTATTTTTCTAAATTAAAACTTTCTCAATATCATGCAACTAAAATAAGATAAATGGCATAAAGACTGCAAAATAATAATATATCAACAGTCCTGCAAAGGTTCTGTATGGAGAAATTTCAATTCCATTATAAAATCCATAACCCCAGTGGAGATTTACAACGTACAAGACCTTGAAACATCCTGCAGAAATAAAGTTGATTAACTTTTCAGGGGGTTGTGGGTTCTTTAATCACAAAATCCATTCTTTACATTATATCTAGGAATGTGCTGATTTACATATTTTGAGAAATGCTGGAGAAGACCTGTGTGAGTGAGCCTTGTCATTTCAAATGCTCCATATTTCCTGAATTCCCATATTGCTAATGCTGATGCCTTAACATTGTATTACCCACTCCGCCTCTCCCCAGCATGCACACTATTTTAAATGCATCCAAAATTTCTATTTTCTACCTAGAAATGAAAGACATCTATTTTCAGTAATGAAATAAGGACCTCCTTTTTCAGGAATGATAATCAGAGCTTTGTTCAGAACATAATTCCTCAGTTCTAAGACAACTAGCCATTGTGTGTATAATTAAAGAACAGGAAAGCTGTTTTGAGATACGGGTGCTGGAGGATTACTGAGAATTGTGCCCTACCTGAGACTCAGTCAAACAGCCAATGACCCAGAGAGCAAAGTTTAAGTCTGTACTTCAGCCAAACTAAATTTTAGTGCATCATTGACTCTTACTATCACTTGAGGATACCGAAAGCAAAAATGTTAAATCTATCATTGCCAAGGTTCTATGAAACTGCCCAAAGACCTATTTAACAACACTAAAGCTCAGAACTAAATGGATAAAGCTCAGGTAACAAAACCAATTCTTTCAAGCCAGATTTTTTAACTTGAGAGCTCAGACCACTCCACTGGAGGTCCCCGTGTTAAAAGTGCTGCTTTCTTTAGATTGTAGTGATAATGGAACAACTGTATAAATTACCTTAAAAATCATTGGAAAGTACATTTTCAAAGGATTAATTGAATGGTATATAAATTATACCTCAATAAATACGTTAGAAGTGAGAAAATTTAAAAACCGAAGCTCATGGACCCCACCCCCAGCTCTTCAGAGATAATAGGTGTGTGATACAGTTTAGGAATTCACAATTATTTGTGAAGAATCGGGTGATTCTTCCGACAACCAAAGTTTAGGCTGGATGTTCTAAATTATATGCCGGAACTAAGCTGAACCATCAGAAAGCCAGGGTCCTGCCTGGGTTCCCTCTGAAGTTATTTCACTGAGTTGCTTTCTTCAAGGATTGCCACCTGCAGGGAAAGCCACCAACCGGAAGCCATTGTTTGCTTTAGGGTGTTATGGTATAATTCAATGTTCCTCACAAGGGAAGGGGAAATCATGCAATTCTTGAGAAAATGCATTTAGGTACCAACAAAAAAATGTCCCTCTTCCAAGGAACTGCTATGTTTGTTTGTGATTTACACAAATGATTTAACTGACATTTCTTCCTCTTTTAACGTGCCTGCCAGGAAGCTCAGAAACCAAAAGTTTTTCTAACTTTAGTAGTTAAATATGAGCTAATCAATTGCTTATTTCCAATTATAATTTATATCTTCTGAGGTCTTTCTATCTTTTTTGCATATTTTCCTCTTATAGTAAACTTTTTTTATAAATTGCCTGAAATAAGGCAAAATAAAAATAATTACAAATAAACATAAATAAAACTTACATTGTAAAAACTTCTATTAAATAACCAATTCAATCTTCCAAACAATTAGAAAAAAAGAGATTATCAAATAAAAATAAAATCCATCATAATCACTTATATATATTTAGAATTACATGAACGAGAACATTATTGTACAGCTTTGAATTAATTAATTAGACGAGTTAGGGAAGTCTCCAGCCCTGTGGCCATGTGAGGTCCTGGGCACATACCACCAATTTTTTTGAAAGCAAACATTTCTATCAAGGAGCAGAAAGACCTTTGCCTAAATTCTGTAAATCCCAGATAGCCACTACATTGGTGGAATTGGGATGTAGAATAGAGTTGGAGTGCAAAGAAGAAATATTTATATAAAGATTTTTTGGTACCTATTGGAAAGTTGTTAAGAGTTAGGGTCGAGTATACTAAACAGAAAGCTTTGGGATTCTGAAGATATCCTTTGTCAATTCTACATTCTATACTATTGCACAAAATTGAAAAAGGAAGCAAACTATCTAATTTATTTTATGAAACCACAACCTTACCTAAAAACCAGATTAAAAATGTATGAGAAGGGAAAAAATACAACCAACTCATCTGAGCATAGGTGTAAAAATAATTTTTTTAAAAAAGAGCCAGCAAACTAAATCCAATAACATCAACCCACTACCTCACACCGTATATAAATATTAATTCAAAATGGATCAGATACCTACATATAAACTTAAAATTATAAAGCTTCTAGAATAAAACAGGAGAAAATCCTCGTAACTTTGAAGTAGATAAAAGTTTTTAGATAGAATATATAAGACACAGACCATAAAGGAAAAAACAATAAATTCAACTTCAAAATTAAACAATTTTGCTTTTAAAAGACACCATTTTAAAAAATTAAAAAGCAAGTCACAGATTAAGGAAAAATATTCCAAAAGCATGATTCTGATAAAAAAAAAAAAACTTGTATCCTGTAGCCAGAATGTAGGTAAAGAATGCTACAACTCAATAATAAAAAGACAAACAACCCAATTTTAAAAGTGGGCCAAAACTTTGAATAGACACTCCACAAAGAAGATTTTCGAATAGCTAATGAGCACATAAAAAAATGGTAGAAAACATTAATCATCAAGAAAATGCAAATTAAAACCATAATGAGATATCATTACACACAGATTAGAATGGCTAAAATTTCAAAGGTAATCATACCAACTGAAGGCAATGATGTAGGGCAATTGGAATGCTCATGGATTGCTGATAAGGATATAAAATTGTACAACCACTTGAGAAAATAGTTTGGCAGTTTTTTAAAACATTAAAAATGTACCTACTATATGATACAGCCATTCCATGTGTAGACATTCACCCAAGAAAAATGAAAACATATGTCCTTACAAAGATTTGTACATGAATATTCATAAGTTTGTCTTTAATAGCCAAAAACTTCAAAGAACTTAAATGTCCATTAACAAATAAGTGCATGTACAAATTGTGATAAATCTACAAATGAGATGTTATTCAGGAATAAAAAGGAACAAAGGGTGGGTTTAACTATAGCAATGTATCATTATTATTTACCATATTACCAATTAAAAGAATTATAAGCATCAATTAATTTAGGAAAAAAACCTTCTAAAAGTCAATGTTCATTCAGGTATTTAAACTAAAGTAGCAAACTTGGAAAGAGAAATACACTACTTTAATCTGATAAATAGTATCTTCAAACAAAAATCTGCAGCAAACAGAATGCTTAATGATGAAAAATCAGAAGCATTTCCTTTCAAATCAGAAACAAGCCAAGACTGCCCAAACCACTTCTATTCAATATTGAACTCTAGGGCAGACAACTCAATAAAAAATAAAATGTATAACTCTTAGTTGGGAAAAAATAATTTATGACTCATAGACAATGGCATTGTACCCATAGAAAACCCAGAATAGCCTAGGGAAAAACTATTAGAAAAAATAAAAAGAATCGGAAAAGTTGCTACATTATAAGATCCATTTTTAAAAATTGTGTTCCAATATATCAACAAACAATTAGGAAATTTTAAAAGGAAATATGCTGTTGCTCCTTTCCCCTCAAAATAAAGTGAGAATGAAAGCATAGTCAGGGGACAGGTACAAAAACTTTGTAGTTTATGCATAAAAGTTAGACTTTCTCCTGAGGACAGTCACTTGGACCTGTTAGGGGTTTCACACAACAACTAGATATGTGTTTTTGGAAGTTTTTGGAAGTTTACTCTAGATGCAGTGGATTGGCAAGAGCAAGCAAAACCACAAACTCCATTGGAGCTATGAATACACTTTTCAAACATCCTAAAGGCAACTGCTATCGAAACAATAACCAGCTTAAACCAACGGGATGACAATTCCATTAGCAAAAATCAAATTCTGTTTTTTGATTCAAAAATGAATTTATACAAATATGAGACAGCAGCCCAATAACAGTTTAGGAAATAAAGATGTGAAGACTCCAGTGGATGATAAGTTTACTAGGAGCCCACAGTGGGTAACAGCTATTAGGAAAGCTATTAGGAGATTATAAATTGCAATAACAACCGCTAGCAGAAAAAAAATAAATAAATTTCCTGACCTCTCTAATAGCCTGGTAGGCTGTTACATCCTGTTTCCTGTTTTGGATGCTTTAGTCATGTTTTAAGAGGTAACTTTAGACATCAGCTTCAGCAGAGCTTATAGTGGAGGGGCAGATGGCCATAAATTGTTCTGATGTTCCTATGCATCAAAACCTATGTCCCTTCCCCTTGCATCTGAGTGAGCTCCACAACTGCTCTAATCCGTAGAATATAGCTGGCTCTGTGATAGTTTCTGGGTCTAGACTTTAAGGTCCCGGCAACCTTCACTTCTTCCATCTTGGAATCCTGAGCCACAATGTAAAAAGTCTATCTATCTGGAGACCACTGTGCAGTGAGGAAGCCGAGCTAGGCACATGAAGAAGCCTTATGGAAAGATAAATAGATGCCCAGCCTATCTAAAGCTATTGCAGGCCCTACCTATGCCAATCACCCCAGACCAGGAGCAGGACACATGAGTGGTGAAGAGCCAGCCCCTGCCAAACCAGCCCCATTCACAATCTGGACGTAACCACATGAGAGAACCATACAATTGAGTTCAATCAACCTACAGATTCATGAGCTAGAATAATAATATCATTTAATTGTATATAGTATTATACCATATATAATAACAATCAAGATAATAAGTGATTTTAGCCACTTACTAGGTTTGTCATACAATAATAGATAACTGGAACAGGAGACTCCTGCTTCATAGGCCGTTCCTGTCACAAGAGGAATAGTTGAAGGAACAGCATGTATTTACCCTGGAGAAGGGAACACTTCAGAAAAGGATAATAACCATCCTCAAATATTTGAAACACTGGCATGTAGGAGGGCGAAGAGCTTTATTCTCTGAAGAACATATCTAGCACCAAGACCAGATGTCAACGGTGAAGTAGGAAACATCAGGAGTCTAGAAGGAAGAATGCCCCAATAATCAGTGTGGCGCAAAAGGGGAAACAGCACCTTCGTAAAATGAGGAACAACTTTCTCTGGATATTTTGAAGTATCACATGGGATGTCTGGTCAGGCTGGGAATTAAAAATGAGCCTGTGATAAGAGACCAGAAGCTGGGACCAGTTTGCTATAGTCCTACCTCATTTGAACTAGGTGACAATTAGCTTTTGGCTATTAACATCTGTCTCAACTAAAAGTTGCCTAATTATTCTCAATTTCTATTGAGAGAAAATACTCAAGTGGCAATCAAATTCATGGCATTGACTTAAACCATCCCTATGCTTAATTCTTAGGAATTAAACATGTGCTTTCTTTTTAAGAATGTGGTGGAAATAGGTTGCACAAATGCTATCAGGAACCTCTTCCAGTATCTAAACAAACAACTTTGGGGAAGAGCTTTAAGACTGGGAGAATAAAAGATAAATGTTTGAGGTGATGGATATCGCAAAAACTCCGATTTGATCATTACACATTGTAAACAGATATCAAAATATCACATGTACCCCCAAAATATGTACAACTATTATATATCAATAAAAATTTTTTTTTGAGATTCAGTTAAATGTATTCAACCCAGAACAAAAAGACTGGGAGAGGCAACCCTCAACACCACCCCTGCCACCTACTTCCACACATTTGATAACTCTCTCTCGTCCAGAAACTGTGCTAGTCAATTCACGGTATTCTCTCATTTATGCGACATAAAACTCCGTAAGGTAAGGTCTTATCCCTATTTCATAGATGAAGAAACTGAGGCACAGAGAGGTTAAGTAAACTGCTCAAATGCCCAGCCAATAAATCCTGACCTCTTATCCAGCTGGTCTGCTGCCCGGGCAGATGAAACATTCCTTTTTTACTGAAAGCAGTGATTTTCTTTTAACCGAGAAGTTGCTAGGAAGCTCTGTTCCTTTGTTTCCAGAAATGTTTTGATTTGATTTTCGGGTAGCTTATTAATTTGTGATATTAGGAAAAGCAGAAAGTAGAATACATTCAAAATAACACACCTCTTCTTACATAGAAATGGCAGTTTATTTGGAGGGAATAGCATCCAAGGTAGAATTTAAGAAAAAAATGCCAATAACTCTTCACAGTCTTCTCCCCCAAAATATAGGTTATTTCACAAATCAGACAAATGCCATATAGCATAGTACCACCTCAGTGAAAACTAGAAAATACTTTGCATTGACCCAAGGAGAACAAGATATGATAAACAAAGTTAATCATTATTGTTTTTCTCCATTAAAAACAACAATAGCAAAACACTCTAAAAAGAACCTGCTCTAGAAATCGGATAAATAAACCACACCACTGTTACATTCAAGCGTCAGCTTACCACATAAGGCAGCCTCTATGCATCTATTCAGGAAGAAATGGAAGTTCATTCCTTTGAGGGTTCAGCTTGGGTTATTATCTAAGTATGGACAGAGGGAGCAATCATTTGAAACATCTGACAAATATATTTACAAATCATCTCTGAATCTTGGGTGGTCACACAGCTGTGTGCGAACAGGTGTTTTCTGCAAGGGTTTGGATGAAATGACCCTTCAAGGTGGTTTGGTGTCTTTCAAGGATATGGCTGTGTTTATACCCAATCCCAGATCAGACAAGCTTCACTAACCACAGAAGTTGGGATAAAAGCCAGATGCATCCCACACATCCCTGTGGTCCTCCTGCCTTCTGGCAAACTCCAGGACCAGATTGGAAAATCTGTGCCCAGTTTGGAGGCCAAGTTTGGTGTGATCCGGGGATGATTTATATGACTTTGGGTGAAGTCCACATGATATGTGCTACTTTGGCCAAGTTTAGCTTTGGAGTTTCTGACTCATTTGAAGTAAAAATTATCAGGTGAGGACAGATGGGCTCCCCAACAGGGACCACAGGGGTCTCCTCCAAATCTTGTGGGACCCCAAAACAACCGAATTTCCCACCTCTCTATTCAAAAGTCTAAAAAACAGGTAACACAGGTGGTATCAGGGAGGAGAAGTTGGATGTACAACAGCTTTCCAGGATTTGCCAAAAATAAAAATAAATTGCTTTTAATTTCTGAAAGGAAAAAGGCTGGATTGATTTCACAGGCGCTCCTCTAAACAGCAATTTACATGCTGAAACTGTAAAGCTGAGGGTAAAATATCCCTTACTGGTGATTTGAAATCCGTTGATTAAGCTCAAGTTGATGACCTTGTTCCCCTACAACAATAGAACTTTAATTCATCTCACTCAGGGCTGCCTCTAACTAGTTTTCAACAATCACTAAACAACCAGCAAGTAGTGGCTATCCAATGGATAGAATCCCTATTAATAAACACATATTAAATGAAGCATATCAAAAGAACCTGATCCCAATACCAAAGTAAATAAGGATTTTCTCTGCATTCAAGAGCAAAATACGTCCCCCTCGGAAGAATCTGATTCTTTAAAGCAGTGCTATCCACTAGAAATAAAACGCAAACCATGGCCAGGTGCAGTGGCTCACACCTGTAATCCTAGCACTCTGGGAGGCCGAGGCAAGAGGATTGCTTGAGCTCAGGAGTTCGAGACAAGCCTGAGCAAGAGTGAGACTCTGTCTCTAAAAATAAGAAAATTAGCCAGGCATCATGGTGTGCACCTGTAGTCCCAGCTACTCAGGAGACTGAGGCAGGAGGATTACTTGAGCCCAGGAGTTTGAGGTTGCTGTGAGCTAGGCTGATGCCATGGCACTCTAGCCTGGGTGACAGAGTGAGACTTTGTCTCAAAAAAACACAAACAAACAAAAACAAACAAACAAAAAATGCAAACCACATGTGTAATTTTAAATTTTCAAGTAGCTACATTAAAACAAAAAAGGTGAAATTCATTTTTAAAATATACTTTTATTTAATCCAATATATACAAAATATTATTTCAACATGTAATCAGTATTTTAAAAATCGATGAGTTTTTTACATTCTTTTTTCCACGCTGTCCTTGAAATCCTGTGTGTATTTGACACTTAACAGCACATCTCAAATTTGGACTTCTCACGTTTTCAATGCTCAGCGGATTTATGTGGCTAGTGGCCACCACTACTGGACAGTGCATCTTTAATGTAATAGCCATGCTAAATATATTTCAGTGAGCAAATGCTGTTGTTAACTCAGATACTAGCTACAAGAATATGAAGAATGGCTTTGTTCTCACAGAAACTGCAGCATTTGGGAAGGAGTATAATAGCAGGCTGTCAGGACTCTGGAAAGAGCTTTCCCCAAGCTTCACCATCACATGCCCCAGTTTCCCCACCTATAAAATGAGGATAACAGCTCCGGGTATCTCATATGGCTTGGTGGGTTAACTTAGTTAATATGAGTCAAGTGCCTGGAACTGTGCCTAAAATATCATAATAACCAACAAATTTTACCAAGAGGCTGTTGACAAATACGTTGAAGGCTAGGACTGTTGATTACTCATCACCATAAGGCCCAGCCCCTACCATAGTCCTAGTGCATAGAAGGTGGTCAGTGAACATTTTCTTTTAAGATACTAAGAGTAGTAGACGTTGTGATGTCCTGCCCAGATTCTACTTCCAGAAATAAAAGGGATTTTACCCAGGCTGCTGGGAGTGCTGCCAGCAAACAGTCCTTAGCAATCATCTTCCTTTGGGGATTGCCCCAGCTAAAGAGCAGTGCCTTGCTAAAGTCAAGCTCCTTTTCCAAAATGGTTTGTTTGTCAGAGAAGACAACTCTGAAAGACCATTCCAGCTCCAGAGCTCCTTGTCCTTGTGTTTGTATCCTTGGGCATGCGTTGTGCCTCCACTCTCCCTCTCCCCTATCCTATTTCCTCCCTGTCCCTTCCACTGGTGTCAATCCCAAAAGCACTGCCCAATAAACGTCCTGAATGTCAATACACAACCCAGAGAACACCACCTATGATGCTAAGAGAAAAGAACTGTCTGTTGAAAGAAGAATTAAGATAGCGAATAAATAATATTTAGCAGTGTTTTCCTAACAATTTCTATTAACCAGGTCACTACAGGTGTTGCCCATGTACCACACATCATGGATTATTTCTTTGAGTCTTCCCACAAACAGTACATTTTTTCCACGATACACAACCAAGCAGCGACAGAAGAAATGAGAGAAGCTGGGAGCATTGAGACTCTTTCAAGAGAACTTCTTTCTTCTTTGGGTTATCCAAGACCCAGACGCACGCAAGAGCGAGCCCAAACCACTGAATTCTCTCGCATCTTGGACTTTCAAATTCTTAAATTTGCCCTTTACTTAAAAAAGTCAATGCTTTCACCAAGAAAGTTTGATTAGTTTCTTTTACTTTCTGTAATGACGTGCCATCCTTTTTACACTTGAAAGGATCTTTGTAATAATGCAACATTGATCTTTTGAATACAGATGAGCTAACCTAGATAATAGGATTTAGAATGTGAAAGACCGGACTTGTGATGATATTTAAGGCTCCAGTGCCATCAAGAGGAATTACAGCTCAAAACAGCTGTTTCCTGAGACATTGTCTGACGCCACAGAAATAAATGCAGGATCATGTTTCCTCCTGCAGATAGTTTTTATTTTGTTCAACGTCTTAAGAGAAGTCAATATGCCCTGTCCCCAGATGTCAATCACACAGTGCCGAAAGAGAGAGAGAGAGAGAGAAAGACGGAGAGAGAGATTTAGCTCTGAGATTTGTCTTCTTCAGTCTGCAGTTTTAAGCCTCAAGGTTTAGAACTGGGATTCAAATCTGACACTAGAAAGCAGTTCTAACAAAACTTCAGAAAAAATGAGAAGACATTCACTCAAACATTGTTTTGCACCAGGCTTTGTTAGAACTGGAGATACAAAAATGAACTGAGCACAGTTCAAGCCCTTGAAGAACTGATAAGGGAAGGCAGGAGAGTGAAGTTTTAGAAAATGAAGTGAATTCTCCAGGAAGCACATATGGTAGGGTGCTATTTTACCTCTCTCCATTCCTTAGGAAAAAAAAAAACAGAGCCTTTTTGGTATTCCCATATTCCAAGAGAGCCTAAGGCTTCTTTATAGGAAGCCTCACACATAGGGAGTGGCTCATGCTCAGTCAAGGATAATGCCATGTCACCTGTGTGTGGAACAATATTGAATTTAACAATAGAGCAGAGGGAAAAAGACCTATTACAGAAGTCCCAATTCTATGACTAGTATAGGAGGGTCCTATTCTCTCTTCTTATGGCTATGTGTGAAATTATCCATAATTTTTTTTAAAATTAAGTCCAAATGTAGATTAAGGAGCTATAATTAAGTTACATGTAACATCAAGTGCTAAGTATGAGATACCACCAACTGTAAAACATGTAGAGACCAGAGAGCTCGGTGTGGACTAAATTGGCCAAAAAAGCCTTTGGAACGTTGGTAAAATAATAGCTGATAGTGATTGTTCTCTTGTTCTATGGCATGTGATATGAGAAGCACATAACACGGACTGTATTATTTAATCCTCATAAGAACTGCATGAGGACGTTAACCCTGTTTATAGATGAGATAACTGAGGTCCTAAGCGAAGTAATTTACCCAAGGGTTTACAATTACCAGATGGTGGAAACAGAATTTGAACTCAGTTCATCTAGCCCCAGAGCCTGGATTGTTCAACAACTAAATCATAGTAAATACTCGACAAAGAGTTAGGATGGACCAGAAAGGCACAGAGCCAAGAATGAAGACTGGGATACCCAGGCGGGCCCACTGGGAAAGGCAAATTGAGAGAAAATAGAGAGCAATGTAAGCGGTGTCATGAGGAGAGACTAGCAATACAGAGTCCAGCTTGGGGGCAGGGTAGGGTGCCAGAATGTGGAGTGACAAGTAAGGCCAATGGGATTAGGACAGTATACAGGAGCCCAAAGCAGGATTGCACTTCCTGGAAAGCCTCATAGGACAGGCTCTCGGCTATCAGGCAAGGTGGTAAGAGCACAGTTCTAGATGTAAAGTATGAGTTCCCAGAGGAGCTGATTGAGGCCCTCATCATACCCCAACTAGGAAAAGAATTAATCCCAGAGTCTGGCCTTAGGCTCATTACTTAGAAATTCTGTAACCTCGACTATAACGGTCAGAGCTGTATCCTCCAAAACATGTACCATGACATTCTAGCCCCATAACATATCTTTTTTAAAAAAGGAAAAGAAAATTAAAAAGGATGGGAGGAAGATAAGGAAGGAGGATGGGAGGGGGCAAGGATGAGTTTTAAATTCCTTGGTATAAATAGTTTGAGAAACCCTGCAAGCAATAGCATCCTTTGTGATATTTATAATGCACATTAGCTTAAAACTTCATTTAAACAAGAAATCATTTTCCAGCCTTATTTGACAAATGAACCCCACAGGACACACTCTAGGATAGAACAGATAGTTTAGAGAAATGCAGGGGCATAAGACCACATCAACTTGTGCAGAAGAAAGAAGGGTATTACAGAAACTGTGGATGCCCTGAAGAAAAGGCATGAAAAGGAAGAAAGATGAACCACGAATTACGGTTGTAAAGAGGTGAAGATTGAGTTGGAAAAAGGTAGGGGCAGATTAAAAAGGAACTGGAAAGCCTGAATGGACAGAAAGAGGAGAGGTTCCCGAACCGAGAAATCACAGCATAAGCAGCAAAGATGGGATACCCTAGATCTAAGGGCTCAAAATCTGCACCAGGATTAACTGTTAGGGAGAGTTGGCTGCAGGAGGGTGGGGAGGTCCGCTGTGGTTTTCACTCAGTGGAAGTGTGTGGCAATGGGGAATGCCAGGGCTTTGAAATCAGGCATTTTCCTTTGAATGTCAGCATTGTCATTCACTCCAGTGTAGCCTTGGGTAAGGTGCTCAGCCTCTCTCCATCCCCTCTTTAGCAATAGGAAATTAAGTTTTAAATACTTGTCCAACATTCCCAACTAGAAAGCGTCACAGCAGGTTTAAACGTACCAGACAAAGCTGCCTCCAGAACCCTTGGCCTCGACCACAGTATTTTCCTACATCCAACATCTTTTTGCCTTCGGCCTCTCCAGGGCAAAAGATCGAGCCACTCAACCAGTCTCCATGATCTTTTCCTGATACCACTGAGTCTCTATTTTTCTGTTAGTCAGCTAAAGAGCATCACCTTTAACTCGGTTCCTCCACAGGAAAAATATTTAGTGAAATATAAAGTTACATAAGATCTGTGATATTGTTTTTAAAAATTCACTAAATCCCACCTTTAGGCAACATGTCTTTATCCCAAATACCAGCTATTATTATAGTCATTTTATTTTAACCTAGTATATACCCAATTCAGGTATAACATTGGACACCGTTCAGGTGACAGAGACAACGCCACCACTTAGAGATATCGTTGGTGGCTTTTGTTCTTTGAGCAGCCTAGTTTAGCACCTTTGTGCATTTCACAATTTTCCAAGGCCAGCACCTGTCAGCTTCTTTTTCCAGTCACCTCATTCTTTACCTGTGACGCTCAACTCCAGGACTCACCAGATCTAAGGGCTTTTTTCCCCATTTCCCTGTTTCCCAAATTTGTACTCCAAGAGGGCTGGGGTGAGAAGCCTGGGCTCCTCAAAAAGTGGAGAACTGGTTCTGCATCCTAGCGCAGACACCAGTCATCGGCCTGGTGTGGCCGTGGCAGGTCCCTGGCAGCGAGAGACCCGCAGGCAGCACCTCTGGAGGTGAGTGTGCGGAGAAAGTCCAACTGAGCCTCGGCTTTGACTTGTAAAAGAGGCTTTGAAAGAGCAAAGTTGTGAGTTTGTCTCCATTAAAGCAAACTTCCTCTGCTGTTTGCTTTGGGCATTTTGCCGATGTGTCTGCAGAAAAGAATGGATTTCCTGTCTGTTCCTGCAGCCTCTCCCACTACGCACAGCTCAGCTGCCACCTCCAGGCTGGAGAGCAGGCGGGAGACGCGTCCGGGTCAGAGCCCAGTGTCCAAAGGGCTGCCCTCCGCCCCTGGTCCTCTTCCTTAACCCGTTCTTCCTCCCAGCTTGCTCAGGCAGTGATGGCGAAGAGGCCCCTAGGAGCATTAGCGGGAAACACAGGGCTCCCTGGACCGAAGTAAGAAAGAGGGCGTAGCCGACCTCCTGATGTGTGCCTGAATAGTGCTAAGCTGTGTGCCCAAATAAGGCAATGGCCACCTCGCAGGGCTGTTATGAGATTAAATGAGGTTTTCCTCATTTAATCATCAGGATAAGAGATCACCCCAGTGACAAACGTCCTTGGGGTTTACCCGAGGCCAAGCCCAGGCCGCCGGCCCACCTTCAATGACGGAGCTCTCCCAGGTGCTGAAATTCAAATACCAGCGAGGCCAGGAAATTTCTCTAAATGCTGGGGGCAGCAGGCGGATCTGCATGCAGGATCATTTTTCTCGAAGCATGTGGCTCCATCACTATATATTTCATTTTTTCCTACTTTGAAACAGGCATGGGTATTAAATTCTCATTTTCCTTTTTATTGTAACAGAAACAGTGCAAACGTGATTACAAACAGCAACTCCCTTAGTGTCAGAGAAACAAAAGGGGAGACCCGTGTGTGTAGTGACTGCACATAGCCACAAAGAAGGTGGCTGCTGCCAATTGTCATCAAGGGGCTGTGCAAGCTAACAATACCACACTGTCCAATGTTTCCAGAAAAGCAAGAAGCCGGATCTTTAATGAGAACTCTTTGTGTTTAAGTGTTGGCAACTAATTTTTTCTTAAAAAATAAAACAAACTGTGCAGGTCAATATAGCATGAAAAACCAAATATGCTGAAAGGAAAGATGCTTGAACTGTCCACCTTTGTGTTGCAACCTCTGTATTATTCTGCCTTAGGAAGAGTCAGCTGATTAGCTCTGAGTTAAGACCTCCAGACCCCATAGGAGCCAGAGGGACATTAAGGACCCAGCAGGACCAGGACCATCTGTGAAAGGGATACTTCAGAGTTTCTATGATCATGTAGTAAGAAAGATCACACCATTTCATCCTCAGAGAAAGGTTGCATTCTCCCTACTCAATAGGTGTGGAGAAAGATTAAATGCAAAGATTACCTAACAGGAACAACAGGATTTGAATCACATCTAAAGAGTACTGAAGGGTTTGGGGGAAAGATGCGTTTATGTATTATCTTTGTGTCATTTCCAATTAAATGTAAAACCAACAGAACATCTTCTGCCAGGGTCACGGTGGTAAGGAACACTCACCTCAGCTTGTTAGCACATCGATCCCTCAAAATGGCAAAAAGGAGGATAAATCAACTGCCCTTCCTACCTTTATCAGCATAAATAAAGAGATAAAAATATGGTATAAAATTTTAACTATCTTTCCCCATTCTACCTGCAAATGTGAAATTCCCCTGTGCTTCAATAAAGGAAAAATACATCCAATGAAGTCTAACAAATGTCCCATCTGTTCAAAAAGCAAGAGACAGGCAGGCATCTTTTACATGTGACACCACTGCCCTCGTGTGGTCTAAGAAAATAATGCAGCTGTTTCCCCAAGGAGGCTTGAAAGGTGATGACTAAAATATTAAAATATGCAGTTTTCATAAAAATAAATGATTTATAACGTGGAACAATATATAAAAAAACTTTAATTTTAAAGAATGAAAGTATAACTTACAATAAAACCTCAATTCAAATCATACCCTGGTCTCTGGGCTTCATTCCACACTGAGTTTTCTTATAGAACGGAGAAATCAAGAGGGGAAAAAAAATGTCATTAGGAAACAGCTGGATAGCAAGGAGATGCAACTCTTGGACCTAATGATGACATCATTCACTTCCCTGCCACAGTGTCCATACCTGGCTTCCCATCCCGCTACTTTCCTGCATGGTTCCTGTAAGGAGGGCTGGGGAGAAGAACTTTTACTTCTCACACTCATCTGTTGCCTCCACACCATCAGTTGGTACCACAACCTCTGGCTGCACATTCAAGACCAAGATAATCCCAGAGGCCATTCCTGAACAGGCATCCTTCAAGGGGGTGGGAAGAATTCAACACCTGGGCAGAGAGTAAAAAAGAAAACTTCCCCAACACAGTGAACCAGACAGAATAGGGACATTATACCTAAAGCTACATAAATTACATCAGTATTTTATTCTCTCCCCTGACCATAGGGTGACTGAGTCAATAAACAATGATTTAAAATTGACATAAAACAAAGAGCCAGGCACACTCAGAATAGAAACCCCTCTGATCCAAATTATCCATAAAATGGGGATAATGCTTTCTATTTGATCTTACTATCACATCATAGAGGGTAAAAGACTTTCTTCTGTTGGGCATCAAAGTCTCCCCAGATTGACCAGAGACCATAGGTTTTTATCATAACGTTATAGTTTGAATTTAAGTGCAAGTGTTAGATTTAAATTTCATGCATGTGATTGTTTAGGTGATAATCTGAAAGCTTAGTGAGTAACTTGAGCTTACATAACCCAGCACACGGATGCCCAGCTGCTCCCAGTAGGGTCAAAACCAGGCCAGTTGGTTGCAAAAGAAAAGATCCTTAAGCCCCTACTCAGGAGAGCCTGACAGCTGCCAGGTCTACGCAGCTGCAATCAGTGTTAGGAGATGCTCTCTGACTGGCAGGTGCTAACCAGCTGGACCCAGAGAATTTCTGAGGGCTGCAGGCTGCTGTGATGAGGCCCAGCCCAACTCCCAGCACTGCCCCAGCCCCAGCCACGAGAGACTGAGACCCCTACAGCCCAACTGGTAGGCAGAGGGCAAAACAGCTGGTCTTTGTTTTGCTCACATCAGGTACCTCTTCTGTTCTGTGTGAGGATTTGCATCAGAGGGGAATATTTGGAAAGAGGGGACAGGTGAGTGTCTGAGAAAATGGGCTTTGGCATCAGACCCACCCAACTTGCAGCCCCACTACTGTGCTTGTTAGCTGTGTGATCTCAGCAAGTTAATCCATGGCTGAGCTTAGATCCTCATCTGTGAAATGGGGCCAACAGTCCCTCACTCCCTGGGTTGGTGTGAGAATGAGCTCATGTGTGGCAAGATTTTTGCATAGCTCCTGGCACATCACACAAATTAAAGAATGCCAAGAGAGCTGGCATTGTAAATAAATGAAGCCATGTTTGAAAGCCAGGTCAATTCCAGCATGGGGTGAGGGAAAGTGTAGAAGCAGGAAAGCCTTTGCGTGCAATTTAGACTTAGAGTCTATGAGAAAAGCAAAACTCTCCGGCATCATGATCAGGGGCAGGCTTGGGAGTCAGAGAGCTCAGCCAACATGACCCACAGCCATTCGTCGAACATTTACTTCTTCCCTTGTAACCTGTCAGGGACCACTATCGATCATTTTCTTTCCCTTCTGAGCCATCCCAGCGGCTGGGCTGACAAGGGTGAACGGCAACGGGGTGGCTCCTAAATAGAAGGTTTTCACACCTCTTCGTTTCTCTGTCGGCTGCTCTAGCGTTTTCACACCAGGGTGACCAGCCCTGCCCTGGAGCATTTCAAAAGTGGTCCCCCTCCTACTGCAGCAAAGGAAGTCCATGATCCTCCTTGTTTCTTCACTGTCAAGAACTGGGCCCATGGGCTACTCTTCCAATCCCCCATCTCCCTTCAACCTAGTGTCCACTCCCCACTTTGTATTCCGAGTTAGACCAATTCCCAACAGGACTCCTGGCCTTCAGTCCCTTTTCGCATTTGCCGTGAGCTTCAGGCCCAACTGCTTTGCACAGACTCCTGTGCCTTTCAATCACTCCATCTCCACTTTTTTCCCCTGTGAAATACAGCCCCCGTTGACCTGCCTTGTCTGCATCGTTTTCCTCAATGAAAACGAAAATTGGTTAAGGCTGCAGTCTCAAGCTGAAGTTCTCTTTTAGACAGTTTTATTGTGATATGATTTACGTATCATAAAATTCATTGTTTTTAAGTGTACAACTGAATGAATTATAGTAAAATTCCAGAGTGCAATCATCACCACAATCTAATTTTAGAATATTTCCATCAACCTAAAGTGAGACTTCATGCCAATGACACTCACTCCATATCTCCACCCCTAGACTTTTGAACATTTCATATAAATGAAATCATAAACTATTGCGTCCGGTCAAGCTGAGTTCTTTTTATACACGTTAGTACCTTGGACAGCTCAAGATCACATATCCTTCTGCTCTTGTTCCCTGGCCTGTTAGAGAAGATGTCCACATTTCTTGACAACTCTTTGAGCACATTCTATATATAGGCTGCTCTAGGCTTAGCCTGGGGAAAGAATGGTCAGCAAAACTAGACACAGTCCCCTGTCCTCACAAAGTTTCTCCAACATTTATTTCACTCAAATAAATTTAAAATTATCAATGTATTATAACATGTTCTGTAAAAGAGAGACAACTGGATATCCACATACAAAAATTTAGTCAAACTGCATCAGATGCCTAAATGTAAGAGTTAAAATTATAAAACACCTAGAAGAAAACAGATAAAAATTGTCATGACCTTGGATTAGGTAATGGATTTCGAGATATGACATCAAAGACAGAAGCAACAAATGGAAAAAATAGATAAATTAGACTTAATCAAAATTTAAAACATTTTACATCAAAGGAGATTATCAAGAAAATAAAAAGACAACCTACAGAATGAAAGAATATATTTGTAAATCATGTATCTGAAAAAGGTCTAGTATCTACACTATATAAAGAATTCTTACGGCCAGACTCAGTGACTCACACTTGTAATCCTAGCTCTCCGAGAGGCCGAGGCGAGCAGATTGTTTGAGCTCAGGAGTTCGAAACCAGCCTGAGCAAGAGCGAGACCCCGTCTCTACTAAAAATAGAAAGAAATCAATTGGAGAACTAAAAATATCTAGAAAAAAACCTAGCCGGGCATGGTGGCACATGCCTGTAGTCCCAGCTACTCGGGAGGCTGAGGCAGGAGGATCACTTGAGCCCAGGAGTTTGAGATTGCTGTGAGCTAGGATGATGCCACGGCACTCTAGCCCGGACAACACAGTGAGACTGTGTCTCAAAAAAAAAAAAAAAAAGAATTCTTACAACTCTGCACCAAGACAACTTAATAAAAAAATGAGCAAAGGACTTGAATAGATGTTTTTTCCAAAAAATATATACAAATGGTAGACAAGCACATGAAAATATTCTATGGTTATTAATAATGTGTAATTTCATTTTACAGGAAAAAATCACAATGAGTTATTACTTCACATGCTTTAGGATAGCAATGATCAAAAAGACAGACAATAACAAGTTTTGGTGAGGATGTACAGAATTGGAACCTTCATACATTGCTGGTAGGGATGTTTTAATAAAATCGTATAGCCACCATGGAAAACAGTTTAGTAGTTTCTGAAAATGTTAAGCATAGACTTACTATATGACCCAGAAATTCTACTATTTGGTAGATAACAAATAGAGCTGAAAACATATGGTCACACAAAAACTTGTACATAAATGTTCACAGCAGCATTATTCATAACAGCCAAAGTACAGAAACAACCCAAATGTCCATCAACTGATAAATGAATAAACAAAATGTTATATGTCCATATAATTGAATACTATTCAACCATAAAAAGTAATGGAGTATGGGAATACATGCTACATTTTGCTAAGTGAAAGAAAGCAAACAAAGAAGACCACATATTACATGATCCCATTTGTATGAAATGTCCAAAATAGACAAATCCACAGATACAGAGACTAAGTTAATGATTGCATAGGGCCAGGGGGAGGCAGAGTGGGGGATGGGAGGTAATGGCTAAAGGGTATGAAACTTCTCTTTGGGCCAATGAAAATATCCCAGAATTAGATTGTGGTGATAATTATACAATTTTGTGAGTATACTAAAAAACTCCATTGAATTAGCCAGGCATGGTGGTGCATGCCTGTAGTCCCAGCTACTTGGGAGGCTGAGGCAGAAGGATTGCTTGAGCCCAGGAGTTTGAGGTTGCTGTGAGCTAGG
>CAUYSK010081879.1:0-21532 GCA_963575035.1 Avahi laniger
AACACATAGAATAGATATCTTCAACAATTTTCAAGATAAATGTTGTGAAGTTGGACTGAATTGGGTAAATTTAGTGGGTGTATATACAGATGGTGCACCTTCCATGACAGGAAAACATGAAGGGTTTATTGCACAGATAAAAAAGGTATTAACTGATCCAGATGCTCTCATTTCTTTTAGTTGTATCTTGCAACAGCAAAATCTCTGTGCTAAAGCTACTATTTTTTTTTTTTTTTTTTTGAGACTGAGTCTCACTCTGTTGCCTGGAGTAGAGTGGCGTGACATCAGCCTAGCTCACAGCAACCTGAAACTCCAGGGCTCAAACAATCCTTCTGCCTCAGCCTCCCGAGTAGCTGGGACTACAGGCATGTGCCACCACGCCCAGATAATTTTTTCTATATAGATTTTTAGTTGTCCAAATAATTTCTATTTTTAGTAGAGATGAGATCTCACTCTTGCTCAGGCTGGTCTCGAACTCCTGACCTTGAGTGATCCACCCGCCTCGGCCTCCCAGAGTGCTAGGATTACAGGCGTGAGCCACGGAGCCTGGCCTAAAGCTACTATTTTAAGCGACACTTTGCAACAAGTTGTAAGTATTGTTAACTAAGCTCCTGCAAATGTAACATGACATTGTCAGTTTCATAACATGCTAAAGTTGAACAATGAAGTATTCAGTGTGGATTTGCTGTATCATTCTAAAGTTTATTAGCTGTCGTAGGGACAGATGTTAGCCAAAATTTTATCTCTGTGAGAATAGTTAAATTTTATGAAGAACAGAATCAGCAATGTGAACTATTCAGAGAAGATTTCTATAGGAATGCAGCATTTCTGTGTGATATCATGTCAAATCCAAACAACTTGAATATTTCTTTGTAAGGTAAAACTAAGTCTATATAAGATATGTAGCCAAAAAAAAAAAAAATCCAAACATTTCTAAAAAAGCTATCTTTTTTGAAAACACTTTTTTTTTGAGACAAAGTCTTGTTCTATCACTCTGTGTAGAGTACAGTGGTATCATCATAGCTCGTTGCGACCTCAAACTCCTGGGCTCAAGCAATCCTCTTGCGTCAGCCTCCTGAGTAGCTGGGACTACAGGCACTTGCCACAATGTCTGACTAATTTTTCTATTTTTAGTAGAAATGAACTGGGGGATTGGGGAGGGTCAGGGCATCTCACTGTTGCTCAGGCTGGTCTCAAACTCCTGAGCTAAGCATTCCTCCTGCTTTTGCCTCCCAGAGTGCTAGGATTACAGGTGTGAGCCACCATGCCTGGCCTCAAAACACTTTTTTCTTAAAGAGAAAATTTCAGATGAATATTTTCCCTAGTTAGGAAAGGTCACTGATGAGCAGGACAATATATGTGAATTGTTTGAAGAATACAAAGCTGTTACACACCTATTAATTGAAGAATACAATGAAAGTTTCACCGACTTTGAGAACCATGACATCACACTCAAATTAGCATTTCAGTCTCACCTAGTTGGTATCAACAATGCATCTAAAGAACTACAGATGGAATCGATTGAGCTCTCAGTAAATGACATTTTAAAGTCATTGTTTGATGCTAAGAAAGTCCGCTTGAAATACGGAAAAATGCAGTAGAATATTCATGCTTTCGACAACATGCCTGAAAAATACTTTCTTGCTTTTCATCCACTTATTGCTGCAAATCTACATTCTGACACCTAACTCAAATCAAGATGCCCTTAAGGTTACAAATGACTGATACCCATCTAGAGGATCAGCTGAAACTGCAGACCTCCATGCTGCAACCAAATATTCAAATGCTTTCCAACAAAAAGCAGACACAACAAAATCATTCAAAGGTTAATTAACTTTAAAATCAACAAATAGTTTTCATTTTGAAATTATTAAGTACGTGGTAGTTAGATTTTTACAAAATAATGAACATTTTTAAGTATATCTAATTGAAGCTTCTTGAATGTGGCCTTATTTGATTATAGCTAAATTAATACAGTCTTCCAATATGAAAAGTTCCCCACCCCTGCTTTAGACAAAACTTCATTCCTTTAACTAATTACAAATCAAAGAATCTTTAAACCCACCTATAACCTGTAATTCCCCTGCTTCAAGATGTCCTGCCTTTTGGGGCCAAACCAATGTATACCTTCCATGTATTGATTAACGACTTTATATAAAATGTATAAAACCAAACTGTAACCCAACCATGATGAGACATTTGCTCAAGGCTTCTTGGGTGTTGCTCTCTGGACCATGGTCCCACATATTTGGCTCAGAATAAACCTCTTTAAATTATTTTGCAGAGTTTGAGTTCTTTTTCCATTGACAAAGGGAAAACTAAAGGAGCCAGCTGAGCTTAATTTCTTATTTTTTGGAGTGTCTCCACTCTCCCTGATTTTCCAGGATCACCATAAATACACCTAGTTTCTTCTCTTCAGCTGTGTGTTCACTAGTGGATGCAGTCTACCACTGGAAGAGCAAAAACAAGGCTACTGTGCTTCCCTAAACCTCAGTGACTTGCTCCAAATCTCCCCACTATGTGGCTAAGCAAGGCTCCTTTTCTCCACTGGGACTGCTGGGGGCCTCCTCCATGGTGCAGCTGCTTCGCTTGGATGCCAGGCCACTCCGTCAAGGACTGAGCAAGAGCCATGCCTTTTTGATGGGGTACCAGCACAGAGGATACTTAACTTCAACACCCAGCCTCTAGGCTTGATGTGGAAGGGTGCTCACATCAAGCTCCTCAAAGCCTGCACCAGGGCAGTCAGGGCTTTTTGTTGCAGGGGTGCATGCCCATCTATCCCAGCAGGCAAGACCTGGGCGACTGAAGGCAACCAGTCCATGTCTGTTCCTGTACCCATGGAAGTGAGCAATGGCTTCCTTGCCCCTTCCCCCTTTCCTTCACCTAGTTCACTAGAAAGGAGAATGATGGGGGCAGGGAGGGGAATACAGAGTCCAGGAGGGGAGCACACAGCAGAGTGAGATGCAGCTTCCACGTTCCCTTGCCTGCTTTAGTTGAGCCAGGTCTGCTACACACGTCTGAAGCTCCTGGCCAGCTCCTTCCATACCAAAGACTCGAGTCTCAGTGTAAATACAAACCCAGCCCTTCTGACAACCTTTAGGTGGATTCTTAGAGAGGCGACCTGCAATGTCCTCTGGTTTTCAGTGGACCCTAAATCCTCTTCTAAAATTCTCAGACATTCCGGTGCAGTGTCTGAGAAAGGTTGCTCTGAGCAACGAGGCCCAAATGGCATCCTGACAAAATCCATATATTGAAGACCTAACCCCGAGGACCTCAGAATGTGACCTTATTGGAAACAGAGTCTTTACACATATAATTAGCTAAGAAGAGGTGATACTGGGGTAAGGTGTGTCCCTAATCCAATATGACTGGTATTCTTAAGTAGAAATTTGGAGACAGACACACATCTGCAGAACATCCTGAGAAGATTGGAGTTACAACGCCACAAGCCAGGAAACTACCAGAAGCCAGGGGAGAGGTCTGGAACAGAGGGAGTGCTTCAGAGGGAGTGTGGCCCTGCTGACACTTTGATCTTGGACTTCTAGCTTCCAGACCTCTGAGACAATACATTTCCGTAGTTTAAGTCACTTGGTTTTTAGTGCTTTGTTATAGTAGCCCAAGGAAACTATTAATAGTACAACTGGGATATTTTATCAGTTGATATCGTTTCTGGCCTAGGACATCTGTCACTGTAGTACCATCTACTTAATATTCTCACTCATCCCCACCTGGGACCTGCAGCAACTTGTTTTCTGATTGAATTCTACCGTGGGCTTTCTGACCACCAAGCCCACAGCTTAGCCTGGCCTCAGGCAGTGGGCACATTGGAAGATGCTTGGGCTGTTCTTGTATTCCTGGAAAAGATTTGATTTCTAAAGAGACATTCAGAATCTGAGATTGCAGCCTTGGAGATCACTGTGTGTCATTCCCTTTTATATTCTTCTGAGATATATAACAATATCGCTTCAATAAACTCAAACAAGGTTGTCTTTGGGTTCTCTTTCTGATGTTTTTGTTAGTATCTCACCTACTATCTGCCCAGGAGTTTTGAGGCATTTTTATAGGTTTGTTTCTTTAAGTATTGTTTCAAAATCCTCTGGTTTTCTCTTACTCAACAGTGGCTTATGATAGTCCTTACTCAGCCCTGTCACCAATTCTCCAAGAGTCAAGGCCTTGTCAAAAAATTTAATGGCATTCAATTTTATGGGTTATAATCAGCCATGGATTGCCCAAGGATTTGAACAAGTCCTGGAACTGTTCCTCATTTGCAGTAGTTACGAATTTTGTTCCATATCATGGAGTGTAAGAAATGTCACATTTCTCAAATTCCTATAAATCAACTCTATAAACCCTGGATGCAACCACGTTGAGTTCTGCGGCACACCTGATATGGATTTAATTAATGTTTTCTGATAATTTTAAAAATCAAAGATAACATAAAGTTAATAATTCTACTGCCTAATAATTAGTGGTTTCCTTTAAAAACTAAGGGCTGCCGGTGGTACAGTTGCTCACACCTGTAATCCTAGCACTTTGAGAGGTCAAGGCAAGAGGATCGCTTGAGGTCAGGAGTTTGAGACTAGCCTGAACAACAGCGAGATCGAGTCTCTACAAAAAAATACAAAAATTATCCCAGCGTGGTGGTGTGTGCCTGTCACCTTAGGCTTCTCTGGAGACTGAGGCAGGGGGATCGATTGAGCCCAGCAATTTGAGGTTGCTGTGAGCTATGATGATGCCACTGCACTCTAGCCAGGATGACACAGAGAGACTCTGTTTGAAAAAATAAAAAAATAAGGCTGTCGAGTAGATCACTATGTGGCTAATTACTTAACCATGTAGGGCCTTAATTTCTTTACCTGTGAAAAGAGGACACTGAATTAGAGTCTCTGAAGTCACTTTAGTCCTTACGTGCTGTGATTCTCAGTGATGTCATTATAAAGATGAAGAGAAGAAATGATCATGGATCAGTTTACTTATTCAATCATGAGTGTGCATCAGAAAAAAAATATTTTTCAACCCTAGAACAGTTAGGCTGTGGGTAGAACACTTTAGAAAAATGCAAATCTTTTCTTTCTAGAAATAGTCTTTTGGAAACTAACCAAGAAAGGGATCTGGGTGTTGCTGTTCTTCTAAAAGGTGCTCATTCTTTGAATGGAACGTGTTTTGCTAACTATGTTATATTAAATTTCTTAGATGTACCAACTTTGAACCTGGGTTTTTTCTTCTTTCATTCTCACATGTTTAATTAAGGAGTAAAAGGATCATTTTGAGAAGAGGAAAGTGCAGTTGATGTGAGATCAAATGATTATCCATTAAGCAATCTAGAACAGATTATGTGGGTTGTGGAAAGGATTACGGTGAATTGTGATGAAGGCAAAGTTTTGGGGAGAGACTAAACTCTGGTTGCTGGTAAGTTTGGTGGTGGAGAGCTGGGGACAGGGTCTAGGGGAAGGCACCGTCACTGCTGAGTTGTCCGTCATCATAGAGGGGTCCTAGTTTTTCTACCTTTTTCAGAGAGCAGATAAAAGGTGCTGCTTACAGCTGTCTGGCAGTTCAGAGAGCAATAAAAAAAAAAAAAAAAGAACTGCTTCATCCAGCCAATGAATTATACACAGGAGCTGTAACAGTGAAGATTGTAAAAGGTTCACTTGAGCATCAGAGCTCCCAGAACCTCAGAATCAGTAAGTTGTTTTGAGAGCAGATTATAAGAAAAAATTCATTTCCAGGTGCCCAGGATAATAAAAAAATTTTTTTTTCTTCTACCACTTTACTTCTACTCATCACAAAATAGCATATAATAATGATGACTGGAATGATAGAGTGACTCAGCTTGTCTGGGCCACTCCGCGGCGGTGTTCTGCGGTGGGGCAGGACTCTGGAATTAGCCAGAGGTACTTCGTTGCCACTTTCAAGTTGCTGTAAAGTTACAGGCAGCCAGGAGAGGCATGGAAGGACTAGAAACTGCCTCATGAATTTTCCTTGTTTGCTGTAGAAATTCTAAAATGTTTCATTTCTTGTAAACCATCACAGGATGGTGACGCCTCGAGATTGTATGAATTCCATTAAAATTTCTTCCCAAAGTCAATAATCTTCCATGCCCAGGGTAGCTTCAAATGGTATATTCTGTGACTCAGACACTGCTTCAAATCTCAGTTCAAGATAGAATTAAATAAGAATTCCAGAGATAGTGTAAATAAATATGAATACAAGGAAGCCCATTTATAACTGAAAAGTAAAGTATCCTTACTAAATAGTATTTGCGATCTGGAAAGCTGTGAAAAGATGGTTGTTGGACGTGATGTGATAACAATAAAGAAATCTAACGCACAGACTTCAGTCTTTGAGATTCACGTTTAGAAAAGAAGGATATTAGAGTCAAAGGGAGGTCAGGCGCAGGTGCAATGAATGTAGTCACATAGCCTGGAAAAGTCTCTGATTCCCCCATGAGAGTGCCTCATTCATCATTCTATTTCTGCCACCTTGCGTTGCACCGGGCACATGGTAAGCACACGATAAATATTTGGAAGGATAGATAAGTTTCTAAATTAATGCCTATATGGCCTTTACTCTAGGGCCCAAAGACACCTGGGCAGACATAGATACAGTATGAATATGTAGCTAACAAGGGCCGCAAAAATTGCACAGAGCATTGATAAGAGCAACTTCCAGGATTCAAGTGGCTCTCTCTCTCTTCCCAGGAGACCTGAAAGCAACTACTTGCGGTTTCCCGCCTCTGTCCATTGCAACCGTAAACCTGCTTTTCCCTCCATCTATCAAAAGGGGGCAGCAGAGAAGAGAAAATTCAAGTTCGTGGCTTGAGCAAAACCACTCTACTCTCATGGATATCTTAATGCAGATTTCCCAAACTGCGTCCTTTCAAAAGTTAATTTTTTGTGTGTGGGGAAATTAAGGATTCAAAATTTAATAGTGTGAGAAACTCTACATTAGACCTGTTTACACATCCATAATGCAAGATTTCTTAGACATAAAATGTTTTTTTGATGTCCCAAGAACAGCATAGAATTTCTCAAACTTTTTGGGCAATGAAGCAGCCCCTTCATTTTTTCATTCCTCAGAATATCTATTAACATCTTGAGGGGCGCACAAGCTCTGCAGAAGACAAGATCAGAGGTGCTGTCCCAGCAAATCCATAGCCATTTTTATGCTGAAGTTGATTCTCTCAGTTTTAAGGTATCAGTTCTGTTTGCCAACAGGGATAGAAGGATTGCATGTTTGATCAGTGCTGTTTCATGGAGTAGACTCTCTAACGATGGAGCTTGAAAAATGTAGACATATCCCAATCCTTTACACTTGTCCTTTCTCTTCCTCACCAGTCCTGGGAGGTAAGGCCAGCCCCCACATTTTTATCTGAGAGTTAAAGATGTCACTAGGACCCTCCACTTGGATATGTGGCTCTACGAAATGTTGAGTCAGTTCAGGCTATTTTAAAGACTGGAGGTTCGAGGACCTTTCTGGTTTTTCGCCACTGTCTCTGTTGCCAGTCTACTGTCACGCTGCGGCCATCCTCATTTAGAAAGAGAGCATAAATGGATGGTTTATCTGAATGGATAAACCAACAGACTGAGCATTAACTCGATTCTCTTCTACAGTTGCTACTGCTGTTGCCTTGGTGAACAGTTCATATTTGTAAAGTATCGTAACAGTTTTTAAGATGTTTTCAAATACTTTAAGTGATTTTATCTTAACTAAAATCCTTTGAGAGTTCATGTTGGGGAATCTTTGGACTCTGGGTAGCACTAGCCAAAAATGAATTTTTTACTTGACCTTCAAGTGGTTCATAGAACTAAAAGGGAAAAATAGAAAGGAAAAAATCTTGGGAAGAACCAAGATAGTTCAGGAGAAACAGGTAATAGAAACTAGTAGGTGGTCTTTTCTGAGTTCTGCCATTGGGAAAGACTGTTCCACCCAGGTGTAGACTTGTGCCACCTCTTAACACTCACATTTCAGAATATCTAATTGTCAGAATATCTAATTGTCATAGCAGGCAGACACAAGCCTACCCCTCAGCTAGGAGGTGGTGTATTAATACATTAATTGGAAGGTCTGTGAGATGGGCATGCAATTTCCCCAAACACACACACACACACACACAATATTACAAAAATATTGCCAAAAAGAGAGACCTTGGCTTTTGGGCAAGCGATTAGCAGCTTTATAGAAGGCAAGTATATGTTTTCCTGCCTAAGAGATAAGGAAACTGAACCTAGAGGGATTATTAGACTTGCCCAAAGTCTAAGTCTAATCATGTGAATTATAGTTAATATCTTTTTCTTTTTTTTTTTTTTTTGAGACAGAGTCTCACTCTGTTGCCCTGGCTAGAGTGCTGTGGCGTCACCCTCGCTCACAGCAATCCTCCTACCTCAGCCTTCCGAGTAGCTGGGACTACAGGCATGCGCCGCCACGCTCACCTAATTTTTTTCCATATATTTTTAGTTGTCCAGCTAATTTCTTTCTATTTTTTTTTTTTTTTAGTAGAGACGGGGGTCTCGCTTTCACTCAGGCTGGTCTCAAACTCCTGAGCTCAACGATCTACCCGCTTCGGCCTCCCAGAGTGCTAGGATTACAGGCGTCAGCCACTGCGCCTGGCCTAATCATGTGGATTATAAAGATCCAACATTAGAATTTATATTATCTTATTCCTGAACCAACATTTTTTCTATTATTACTTTATATTTCTATGGAGTCCCTTGGATGCAACAACAGCAGCTATCATTTACTGAGGGTGACTATGGTCATATACTGTTTTAAATACTTTCTGTGTATTAATTCATTTAATTCTCACAGAACTCCACGAGATAGATGCTATTGTTGTCCCACTTCAGAAGTAAGGAAACTGGGGCACAAAGAGCTTCCTAAGCTAGTAAGTGGTACAGCCAGAATTAAAACCAAGACGAGTCCTAGAACCTACTTTCAAAATGCTGCTGCAATGAAACAACACAAGATTGATCCGAAGCTTTGTGATTTATACCTCTTTTCCTCCACTCTCTTCTCTTGTATTTCTTTCAGTAAATATTTAGTGAGGAACTCAAGATTTCAGACATCGTGCCAGACTCTGAAGGAGTGTGAACAAGGTGGCCATGACCTTGCCCTCACAGTGTTTACAGGCTAATGGGGAAAACAGATTAGTAAATTATTACCGCACTCTCTGCTTAATGCTCTGTCAGCTCCGGCAGTGTGTGTCCTGAGAGCAGAGAGGATGGCACCTGGCCCAGCCCAGGGGAAGCAAGGCCAGAGAGGACCAAAGTTCCTGGCGAATGGGCCTGGGTACAGAGTGGGGAGGGATGGAAAAGAGGAGCTCACCCAGACCCTTGAGTGTGGAAGGGCAGGTATATAACTCAGTGGGGCTCCTAGGAAACCCAAAGCCAAGACCATTGTCATGGGGTCATAGAGTCCCACCTCTCTGCTTCACTCTGTGAGTTTCCATTCTCCTGCTCTCTCTGCACTCATCTTTCTCTTATTTTGCATGTCTCTTTTGCTTCCACTGTTATAACTCTGGCTTGCACAAGCTTTGTCCTGCCCGTAGCCTTGACGCCAGGGCCTGCTTCACATGATGTATTAACCCAAACATTCACTATTATGGTGGATATAGTGGAGAGGCTCTCTCAACCTCCCTTTCCCCTTCCCTCCCACTGCAGAGACTAGAGAGCTACATTTCCCAGACTCCCTTGCAATGAGGCTGTAGATATCAGTTAGATGCACGTGCATGAAGGTGGGTATGAGGGGAGGCTATTTCCTTTGCCTCTTTGGGGAGTTTCCGTGAGCCTCAAGGGTCAGGCAGATGTGAGATTTTCCTGAGGTGGCATTCCAGCATCTGCAGCCTCCTAGAGAATGCAGTTATAGGGGCAGAAATAGTCTGAGACCTGGATCTAAACAACACATTCTTGAACTCATTGTTCCATTGGGCAGATGTAGGAGCTCAGCAGATGAGTCAGCTCTGTATTATTCTGGGAGTCATCCCTGAATGCTTGGAATCTGATCTTTTAGGCCTTCCAATGATATTATAAGCACCCAAATTCCCTGTGTTAAGTTCCTTCCTGCTTAAAGTTTCTGCACTGAACTCTGACGGATATGACCATTCTCTAACCTGATTCACAGAGAAAGATCAGAAAGAGAGATTCCTGCCCTATCATGTTGGCTCCCTGAGCAGATACACCTATTCCTGGTGTATTTAGTTGTGCTGAGAAGGGGAGACAATGAGGAGTGAGATAAGAGTGTCTAAAAGGGGATTGGGTCAAGGAAGCAATGATTGGCTTGTCCACCATTAGTCCATGATGGGACTAGATTACAGAGTTCAAGTCAGACAGTGTCAAGAGATGGGTCTGGAGGGGCCAACCCGTGCCAGACCATGCAGGGCATTTTAAGCCTCATTAAGGAATTCAGACCAATCCAAAGAACAATTGGAAGCTGATGAAACAGCTTCCAGTTTTAAAACAACTGGAAGCCATATAAGGACCTATTTTTCAGAAAAAATCTTGGCAGCAGTATGGCAAATGGGCTTTGGGGACCAAGACTTGCAGGCAGCGAGACCTGTTCAAGGCTGTTGCAGCTGTCCACGTGGGAGGTGGTGAGGTCACCTGGATTTAGAAAGTGGCAGTGGGGATGGGGAGAAGGGAATAGATGTGAGAGGTTTCTGGTAAATACAATCATCTGGAAAGAACAATATTTTTCCAACATCTTCATAGGGACAGATCCAAGTTTTGTAGGGCCTGAAGTTTATAAAATTTGGAAGCTCATATTTTAAAAAAAATGTAAAATTAAGTATGAGAGTGAACATTTCGATAAATTACAAATGTTAAAAAGCTGCCAAGTGTTACAAACTTCACCTCAACCAGGAATTGCCAGATACACCTAGGTAATACTTTCCCCCCCACTTTTTTTGGTTGTATACCTTTTGATCTCCTTTTCATAACACACGTTTCTTGTGATGTTACTTTTTTTAGAGAAAGTGGCCCTCCACCATGGCCCTGGGAGCCACAGGACAGGTTCACATGAAAAGACAACATCTAACTCTGTTCCTTTTCATCTTTGTGCCACATGAGTGACAATGTGGGACATGTGTACATGAGATGGCACCGTGGAGAGCAGGAGAACTCCTGGAAGGAAAACCTTCCTCTACCAGGAGAGCTAGGAAGAGCTTAACTAGACACTGAAGTACCTGTGAGCCGTCTGTAAGAAACCAAAACCAAATATTTTTCCAACTTAACTGACCTTAAGTCAGATTCCAAATAGTCCATGGGCACCCCTATGTCACATGATGCAAAGGAAATGTGACAAAGGAGATGTCTCCAACAAGGTGAAAAGAGTTAGTGGACTTAACTGCAGTTAAATATTTTACTTTTGCAAATTTTGCAAAACCATATAACCATATGAATGCATTGCTAGGTGCCTCTCAGGGCCTTGCAAGGGCCATGTGAGCGAGGGACTTTGAAGCTTGAACTTCATTAGTTTCTTGATTAATCTGTCCCTGCACACATTAAAAGAGGACTTTGCTAGTTGAGTTTGGCATCATTCGTGGTTTTTGGTTTAATGCAACAGAAACCAACTCCAGATTAGAGACTGTGTAGTCAAGAATAACTCCCTAAGTCGTGCTCTGAGCTGGTCCAGCCACCCTAAGCACATATCCCACAGTGTATATTCGGTAACCCCGACACTGAATATTTTGGCCGGAGCCACTGCCACCACCCTCGCTAGAATGGGGCCTGCACACCCTGCCACTTTGTGCCACCAGCTTGTGATGCAAACTCTGCTTGGCAGAGCCGGGCCCTAAGTGTGAAGGGAATGAAGAAGGAGAGCATCAGCACTCTCCAGCTTCTCCCCTTGGGAGACAGTTTCTTTCATACAGAGGGAGGAATTTCCCAAACAGGAAGTGTCTTTAGTTGCTGGGCAGCCTAGAAGAAAGAGAAAAGTCGATGACCTGTTCAAAGATATCCACCAGCGCTGAAATTTAGCAAGTTCATCTTAAGAAGCTGAGCATGATGTTTCACATTTCAGTAAGCTTTCTGCTCCTAAATTTCCTCAAGTTATTCAGATCATTTAAGTTTGGAAAACAGTCATTTTCTATACAGTGCCCTCCTCATTAATGAGCAAATGAGAAGAGACATGTAACAACTGTGGACCAGAGCCCTCAAGCCAATAACTGCTGCCTGTATGATGAAGTAACTTTTTCTGCATTCATGGTATAAAAGGAAGGTTAATCTCAAGAGAAAGATTAATCATTGACCAGCTTTTTGTGGATGCCCTTCATCCAAGGAACATGGAAATAGTACTGAGAGAGATTTTAAAAGTTAAAAATAATTTACTTGGAAAAACAGCTAATGAAGGCAAAGGGTGCTCATTTTATGTAGCTAAGCAGTAAAAAAGCAGACGTAGATCAAACTTATAGATAAGACACTGCTGCGATTTAAAGGGAGATTATAATTTGAAGAGATTATAATTAGTTGCCCAAACAAAATTTTGTGCAAATTAGAAAAAACTGCCCCTTCATCCAGATGTTTTTATTGTCATTCTGGAAAATTTGTTTATGAATAAACAAACCTCTGCTGTCTGCAAACGAGAGGGGCCCACTTAAAGTTGTGCAATATACGAATTGCACAACAGTCTGTGGCAGCCCTAAATATGAAGAAATTTTCTTTGGATTTATATTTATTATATATACATATTAAAACATCATTAAGCAAATAATTTTTCAGAAAGTACTTTTTACACATGATTTACCATGCCAACATATCAGTTATTTTTAATTTTTCCAAGTTCTTTTCTAGTCTCAACCAATGTGCACATATATTTTTAAAAAGTATTGCAATGGCAATGAGTATGCAACTTTCTACTTCAATTTTCCCACTTAAAATAACAGAAATAACATTTTTTTGCATTGCCCTATTGTCTGTTTAAAAATGATCTGTTATATATTATATCAAGTGAATATATCATAATGAATTTAACCATACACATTTTGTAATTTGAGGAACTTTAATCAACATGTTATGATTGATAATATTCTATACATAAGGGAAAAAGTTACACTGAAAACTTTTGGAAAGAGGAGTTGTTTACATGGTAGAAGTAGGTGAAATGATAAATATTCTTCCAAACAATCATACCAGGATGAATATTTTATTGGAATATGGCTAATAAAGAATTTGTATCTGGAATATTTTTTTGTTGGTCTAGATTATATTTCCCCATTTGTGTTTACACGGTAATGACCTACTGTAGGATGAAACCTCTGGAGGTGCACTCCACATCGACACAGTGCAACAGGCTACACTGCAGCGAAGCAATGGGGTGTAGGGGGAAGCATGTGGGTTTTGGAATCAAATAGACTTGGACTGCTGTGCTTTGAAATGTTGTGTTCCACAGAAAGACATGTACAAGAATGCTCACAACAGTTTTATTTATAATAGCCCAAAGTAGGAAACAGCCCAAATGTCCATCAATAGGAAAATGGATACATAAACTGTGGTATATTCATGGAACACTGTTCAGCAATAAACAGATCGAACTGCTAATACACACTAAAACAAAGATGAATCTCAAAATTATGCTCAGTGAAAGAAGACTTACACCAGAGTGCATACTGTATGGTTCTATTTTATAAAGATTTAGAACAAGCAAAGGTAATCTATGTGGGAAAATATCAGAACATTGGTTGCTTCTAGAGGCTGGGGTGGGAATTTACTCAGAAGAGAAATGAAGGAACTTTTTGGGATGATGGTCATGTTCTATAACTTGATAGGGGTTTGGGCTGGACATGCTTATGTGTTTTTCTAAACACATCTAATGGTACCTTTAGAATTTGTGCACTGCATTGTATGTAGAATTTGCCTCAAAGAAAAAAAAAAGAATCTAAACATGTATTGAACTCTAGTTAACGATATGTATGCTGGAATATTTCAACTTACTTTGAAATGCATAAAAACTAACATGATCAATGGATGGATAGAGGGACTGGTATATAGATAGACAGATGAACAAGCAAGCATCATAAAATGTTGATTATAGAAGCCAGACTTTCCTGTATGATTCAAAATTTTCATAATGTTGGAAAATGTTTTTTCATCTTGGATATGTTTCATAAACTTCTCAGTTTCAATTTCTGCAAAATGGAGGTAATAGTATTTACTCCACAAAGTTGTGAAGTTTAAAAAAGATTGCCATGAAAATGAGCTTGTTATGTGGTAAATGTTCACATGCCTTGTGATGCTGTTTGTTGCTTCCCTTTCAAACCCTCTTCCCTGCTTTGTCAGCTTATAAGGCATGAGGGGTGTTTTGGATTTGGTAGCATTGCCCATGAGCAGTGGTCTAAAATGGTACGTAGCAAAATTATTTGGGTTTTGAAAAATGAACTGTGTTGTCTGCCGATTATACATTGCTCAAGTGGAGGAACAGCTATTAATAGTGGTAGTGGCTCAAACTCCAGGGAGGAAGGAGAGCCTATGGTGATATTTGCTCTAAAGGGATTGGCAGAAAGCAGAGAGGAAGGACAAAATATTATAGGCAATCATCACATGGGTTTTGATATTGAAAAATGAAATAATTATTTAGCTCAATAGAAGGTCGATGTGTGAGCCCTCGTTTATTTAACGAATATTTATTGTCTACTGCTGGTATTGTGCTAAGAGCTGACGATACAGAGATGGACAAATGTACAAGACAGACATAGGTGCATGTCCTCTTGGAGCGTATGTTCCAGTAATGCTAAAGTTCATTGGATTTACAGGGATCAGTCTGTTATCCAGAAAATATTTGCTGAGTATTTACTTGAAATTCCGTAATAAACCAAATGAACATGATCCACATTCTTGTGGAGCTTATAATATATCAGAAAAGGCAGATTTAATCAAATCACTGCATATAATTATAGCAGATGCATTCTAAGTGTGCAAAACACTGGGAAAGAGAAGCACAGTGTTCTTAATGGAAACTGGGGCAGAGAGAATATCCCCCTCTAGCTGGGTGGAAAGAACTTTCCCCTTAAACTTTTCTCTGGGCTAAGAAAATGCAATGAACCCAAACAGAGCTTGAGATAGTCAGTGGCCCATGTCAGGTCAACAATGGAACAAAGAACAGAATTAGGTGCAGCAGGGGGCGATGTGGTCGGTTGCATTGTTTGCTTATTGTTTTTGTCTTCTGGTTGGCTTACGATGCCTATGGAGCTCCTGTACAGTCTGGTTACAGAAAGCAGAGTGAGAATTGTCGAATTGCTTGTAACTGTAGTACAGTATTCTGGAATCGGATTTATCTTCTGCCTAGTCAAATGCCACCGCAAGCACCCTAACACTCCCCTGGTGCCAAGAAGCTGCTAGAGACAGATCCTGGGATCACAAAACAAAGCAAATATACAACTGACCCATTAGAAGAACATTTTCCCCACTAAGGCATTGGTTCTGAGCAGAAAGGAGATAGAAGCCAAGAGAATATGGAGAGCTGATGAGAAATATGTGTGTTTCACAGATAAAAACTACCACCCCTACAATCATAATGTACCCTGGTAACAAATATATTCAGTTACCTAAACCATCATTGTATTACGCATTCTTTAGCAGGGACAAGCTGATCTGTGGGATTCTGAATTTCTCACCCTCTTAATCAGAAGGGGGCTGGGCTATGCTCGGAGGAATTCCATTTTCCAGCACTATCTGCAGACATACAATAGGAGCATAATAAATACTAGTTGAATTATTATTGGTTTGTTTTCATTTGCTACCCAATTCCCTGAAGGGTAAGAAAAATATAGAAATATCTAGTGATGAGCAAAGGAAATATACAAATGGTAAGTTAATTTAGAGCTTTGTTGTGATCCCATCAACACGCTGAAAGTAAGTTCAGTCTCTGCCTATACAAGCACGAATTCGCTTCATTGTCTAGAGCTAACAGCCTTGTTTCATGGCATATTCTTAAGGTCATGAAGGGCTGAAAGCGGAAGAGGCTGAAAAAATCGGAGAAGGACAGACTGGGAAGTTAGGAGACAGCAGAACTCTGGCATTAGATCTCCTGCTTCATAATCTCAGCACCACCACTGACTAGCCGGGAAACTTCAGGCAAGTTACCCAGCCTCCATTTCCTCTTGGGGAACATTGGTACCTGCCTCACAAGTTTTTTCACAAGAATCATTTGAGTTAATGCCCTTAGCACAATTCCTGACGCATAATAAGTGCTCTCTAAATGTTCATTTTTACTGAGTGATTGTCTAAGATGATCTCAATTTCCTCTACAAGGTTTTTCATTAAATATGATTTGCTAAATATATAACTGAAAGTAAAATGTCATAATACTGTAAGACTTTTTATATATTTAAAAATCAGAAAAAAAATCTTCTCTCTGATGCCCTGATTTTGTTTCAGATTATATGACCACCACACCTCCACAATGGGTCATTTAGTCTCTGAATTGGGAGTGCAAACATGCAACCTGACAGAAGATTCAGGGTTAGTTCTTCTCTTAAAGACAATTATGCCTTATAAAATGGATTACTTTGCTATAATCTCAGGATATAAAAGATCTACAGAATCTATACATTCTGAATTTGTATATGCATGGTCTCAGGCCTTGGAGAGAGAGGTGTAAAAAGTGTTTACTTAGATCAAAATTAGGTTGAAACAATAAAGATATTTTATGCTTTGTGTAAGTTGGTAAATGCCATGACTCTGGGAATACCAGTCCTGCTGAAAAATTGACACACCTTCCCTTCTGGTATGTCTTTGCATAAATTTGTTCCTCTCTCTGCAAGATTAACTGATACCATCTATGAGTATTCTATCCCCACTCTCAGCTTGCATTTAAATCTGCATGTTTCTTTTCTCTGCCTCTTTTCAAAGGTACAGGAATACAAGAGCTACCCATAGCTAAGGGCCAAACACTACGTCTGAGCTCCTGTTCCCAAGTCTTTTAACCCCTTGTTTCCCAACCCTGCATCCAAAGGCAAAAACAATCCTCCGACACACAGGGCCCTCCCCCTGCCTGTGATAGGCTGCTGGGAATAGCAACAGCCTGTGTCACCGAAAAGGGCAAAGCCTTCGGAAATAGAAACAAAGTTGGTCACAAATCACATTGGCTTTGCCCGAAGTTTTTCCCCTCTCTCTGCTTTAGCATGCTGTCATGGGGAAAGTGACCGCTCCCGTCGGCGGGGCAGGTCGGGGTGGTTTTCTGGCGAAGGAGAGGCTGTAACTTACTTCTACGTGACCATGGTACCTGTTGAAAACACAGAGGGCCCCAATCTGCTGGACCAGAAGGGGACAGAGGCGGTGGCGAAAGGCACCTACCCAGCCAGCGGCGGCCGGCATCCTCCCTGGGCGAGAGGTACAGTGAGACTGCGTGGCTCGGGCGACCCGCTAGGGGAGCACGCTGTACTGGCGTCTCCCTCGGAGTGTGCTTGTGCGTGCGTGTGTGTGTGTGTGTGTGTGTGTGTGTGTGTGTGTGTGTGTGCATGCGCGTGCGCATGGGAGCGCGCTGGATGCGTGCAGAGAAGGGACAGTCTGGTGGGACGTGGGGTGCCTCGGAGCTGCAGTGTTGTGAAGACTGAAGTCTCGTTGAGACCTATGCTCAGAAAATCTGAGTTACATACCCACCACTGGTAGGATGGTGTTTACATAATGCAATGTATGAATCTTTTCCATTTTGGAGAGGTCGACCAAGATAGTAAACACTCACTGGCATGCACGAACACACGTACGCAGACACACACTTCCATTTATTGTCACAAATGGATAATATGTAATAAGTAGACGTTGTAACCACCGTTTTTTTTTAAATCAGTATTTTGAGTAGGCTTCATAAAATTATCAGTTATGTAATCAATGGACACAACTTCCTTTTAAAATTCCCAGCACGTTTGTAATGAATTTGAGTGTTATTCAGAACCTGAAACGTCTGCCTTGCTGGCTCCTGCGTTCTTTAAAACCGGCTTTTTGAACTGAGGTTTGTTTAATACCTTTTCCTTCCGGAGGTGAGATTTGGAAGTTTCAATTCATTTCAGTTATCTTTGCTAAATCAAAGACTTGTCTTGACTTCCACATTTAGAATTTCCCCAAACACATTGCACACGTTTTGCTGCTTCTTCCTGTTCATTTAGTTTGTTCTCAGAGGACTAGAAACTAAGTAATATGAAATGACATCAAACACAAATAATCCTCTCCTTCCTACGACTGTCCTCAGCTCTGCTCCTCCTAACCAGATACGACATCCTCAAGCTATGTATTGGGATTTCATGCAAAATCCAGCATACTAAATGATACAAAAGGCATTGGCCTTTCCCTGAGAACTGATCTTGGAACTGAACCAACGACCATTCACACCAAGGCATGAAGCATCCCTTCCTCAGAAGGGCAGAAGCCTTTGACCTTCCCTGTCCTGCCCCTGCCTTCTCTTACTTTCTCATTTCCCATCAAGAATGAGTTTCTGGGGCCATCTTTCAACATGGCCTGCCCTCTCTAACCCAGAGCTGCCCTTTCCCTAAGCACTTGCTTCCTCACTAGCTCACACATTCCCTAAGAACAGGCAAGGGAAACTTGCATTTGGGGATAAAGAGAAAGAGTTGCAAAGTTCTTTTCTTCCAATTCCTGGGAAAGTGAACTGCAGTGTAGACTGCAGAGCAAGCTGAGGTGGTGATGTTAACAAAAGACTTAACTAATAGAGTCAGTGATCATGTCACAAGGAAGATAAAAAGAGACTATCCAGGAAGGGCCTTTGCAGTAACCATTAAAAGTTGACCATTGAATTTGGATATGGCTTTGAAAGCATAACGTACTCTCAGTAGCTTATATTGTACAAGTTCAATTATCCCGAAGGAAGCTAATGTGTATTTATGTTTGTAAAAGTTGAAGACACTCACAAAATTCAACTTAAAGTGCAACTGTTTATGTTGTTGTAAAGAAATGACAAATGAACAAGTATTATAAAGTATCTTTAAAATTTAATTTTAAATTTTATTATGTAGGAGAGGAAGCCTAAATGTTTCCCTAAAATCATGGATGAATACAACTTTGATTTGTGCTACATATAGTTTGCATTTATTTATTTATTTATTTTTTTTGAGACAGAGTCTTGCTCTGTTACCCGGGCTAGAGTGCCGTGGCGTCAGCCTAGCTCACAGCAACCTCAGACTCCTAGGCTCAAGTGATCCTCCTGCCTCAGCCTCCCGAGTACCTGGGACTACAGGCATGCGCCACCATGCCCAGCTAATTTATATATATATATATATATATATGTGTGTATATACACACACACACACACACACACATATATATATATATATATATATTTAGTTGTCCAGATCATTTCTTTCTATTTTTTAGTAGAGATGGGGTCTCACTCTTGCTCAGGCTGATCTCGAACTGCTGACTTTGAGCGATCCACCCACCTCGGCTTCCCAGAGTGCTAGGATTACAGGCATGAGCCACTGCGCTCGGCCTATAGTTTGCATTTAGATGAAAGCAAACCTTTTGTTATTATTTTCGTAAATTTTCTTAACTTGTCTTAAATATCTCTTGGCACCCCAAAGCAAGTATACATATATATGTATAAATGCATGCTGTATAGTTTTGACAAGTTACTTAAGATCTCCATTCATTAATATTGGCATTGTATCTTAGTCTGTTTTACGAAGATGTTGAGGTTTAACGAAATATGTGTCACACATTCCTTTTGGCTTCTTTATACTTTAAACTTCTGTAGTTTAAAGAAAATCAGAAAATTCAGAGTATTTAAAATATGCTCAATAATTATCATAATCTTTCTGCATTTGAAGGTAGCAAGCTTTTCTGTATTCTTAGATGGAAAAATCAAAATACAAAGAGGAATCAGTTATGTAACCCAGGACAAGGTAATTAAATCATGTGAGATACTGAAAAACAAAACAAAACAAAGCCCCTAAGCTCTGCGATTGAACTCCCTTAATGCAATTGTGCACAATGAAAATTTTTGGCAGGTTTTTCTTGGCTAACCCCTCTTTAACTGAAAAGAATGTTTTGTTCCAATGACTAGAAGCTAATGAACTTAATTCATTTCAATAAGCCAGGACTCAAAGTGGGTACATTTTTAGTAAACTTTTTCAGTGTTCACAGACATGTTCTAATAGACCTGATAGGGCAGGGTTGAGCTTGATTTGAAATCCTGGTGCCTAAAGCTGATAACACACGTAGGTGAAGTAAGAAACTGGACTGCTAGGGCATCTCGCACAGGGGAACTTGAGGTCATGACGTGTGTGGTTGGCCCAAGTTCACACGGAGACTGGTGCAGAACTGACCCTGGAGGCCTGATGCCTGCTTCTTCACCCTCAGCTCTCTGGCTTTCCTTATTTCACGATCCGAACAATTGTCTATGGAGAGAGTTCCCTTATGTTTCCCTTTGCCCCTGCCAGCACTGCTCTTCTCTGCCAGCACTGCTTCTTCCTCTCCCAGCTGCCCAAAAGGTCAGAAACCAAGAACAGCATTTCCCGTGTGAGTGCAGGTTCTCAGCCCTGCAGAGAATGCCCTGGGACCCAGAACATGAAGCCCTAGACTCAGATCCAGCCCAAAGGACTGTACTTCATCCCCTCTGAAGATGCCAGTCTGGGATTTCAGAGACACATACTTCTGTGAATCAGATGAACCCTTTAGAAGGCAGTTGTTCTCAAGCATTTTTAAAGCTGTGAGCTCCTTTTTACAGAGGCTGAGCAGGTATGGTCGGTATGTAAGCTGTCACTGTCAATATGTCAGTGACACTCAGAAGTGTCATTCTCCCAGGCTGAGTCTATGCTGGGCCCCTGGAATTCAGTCAGGCCTAGCTTTCTCAGGCTTCCCTGGGAAGCCTGAAGGACAGTTAGCTTGTAAGACAGGTGGAGGAGAATTGTGGGAACAAACTCACCTCCAGGGAAGAGAAAGTCAGGCAACCAGCTTGACCTGATGACAGCTTTGGTTGTATAAAGAGAGATTCTAACAGGCAAGCTACCTTGGGCAGGCCCAGGCCCTGGTCCAAGGATCTCAGGGTTTGGGAGATGCTGGGCTATTTCCATTTTTCTACACTTTTTTGAGACAGGGGATCTCACTCTTGCTCAGGCTGGTCTCGAACTCCTGAGCTCAAGTTATCCTCCCACCTCGGCCTCCCAGAGTGCTAGGATTACAGGCATAAGCCACCACGCCTGGCGCACACTTTCTATATGTTAAAAAATAAAGTATTGAAACCTGTGACACTTGTGCTTTAAAATCACATGTATTTAACAAATCAGTGGTCGACAGCAACAACAACAAGTTGTGTGTATTATGATAAGTGTGACATGATTTGTAGACATGTTAATTTATGAAGGACTATGGGCTCTTTTGTCTGGTCACAAGATTTTTTTTTTTTTGAGGCAGAGTCTCACTGTATTGCCCGGGCTAGAGTGAGTGCCGTGGTGTCAGCCTAGCTCACAGCAACCTCAAACTCCTGGGCTCAAGTGATCCTCCTGCCTCAGCCTCCCGAGTAGCTGGGACTACAGGCATGCGCCACCATGCCCGGCTAATTTTTTCTATATATTTTTAGTTGTCCAATTAATTTC